>OY986439.1:154036475-154120915 GCA_963920525.1 Dichetophora obliterata
TGATTTTATTGCAATTTCGGCCCTGCTAAAGTCTTCATCAGAAATCGTTGTGATACCCGTGCAAGCGTGCACTAGCGCACTGCACCAAAGAGGCGATGAGATTTTAACAACAAATGTAAAATTATGACATGGGAGAAAAACTGAGAGATTGACACTTAAAATATCTTCGCCTCTGTGTGCAGTGCGCTAGTGCGCGCTTGCACGGGTATCACAAAGAATTCTAATGAAGCCTTAAGCAGGGCCGAAATTGCAACAAAATCAGCTAGTGATTTTTTCCTTTTCAAATTAAAAAACGTTGTTGTTGTTGGTGTTGTTGTTGGTGTTGTTGTTGTTTCTATGGAAAGATTCGTTAGAACAATTAATTGTTCTAACTTTGACCTAAAGCTCAATAAACGATTTCAAAATATTAAACAACTAGAATTTGTATTAAAAATCAAGTATGATTTAAACTATCAAACATTTAGAATTTGTATTAAAATCATATAAAATCAACATAATAAATAACAAGGTCATTTAAAAATAACTTTAATCAAATGGTAGAGCACGACTAAACCGAAACAAGCTGAAAATATATCAGCAAAAATCTAAAAACAACTTCAGTAACCATGCTTTGTTAGTGGAAGACTTCCAGTAGAATGTTGGACTCCATAATAATAACATAAGCATAAAGACTAAAGTAAAGCAAAAATACAACAACAATGTGAAATTATGAAATGGGTAAAAAACTGAGGGATTGACACTTAAAATCTCATCGCCGCTGTGGTGCAGTGCGCTAGTGCGTCCTAGCGTCCTTTTGGTTTCACGTTACTTTATTGATTGCTTTATTTTTAATACTTAAAATTACCCTACACTTTTACCTTGCTGAGTAACCTTCAAAGAAGTCCTTGACTTATATCATTAAAAGTTGTAACTCAGCAATTTATTATTATTTGCCAATAATTAATAAATGATATTAATATTTACTTAGCTGCATTGAATAAAGTAGCTCAGCAGTTTCATATTACTTCATATTTATTTTTGCTGAGCTGCATTGAATAAAGTAACTCAGCAGTTTGATAATACTTAAAATATAGACTTATTGATAGTTTTAGTTGGCAGCTCAACTTTAGGGCTTGGTGAACTTTTATACGTAACTTCCCCAGGGCCAGAGTTGGAGTTCTACTGAATTCTTTTATTTGTAATTTTGACTGTAATGCCTTTTTTCTTTCTAATTACTAGTATTTCAATAATGGCCACTGCAGCAAGTACAAGTATTAAGTTTAATCCATATGACATATTTTTATGAAATTTTAATTCCTTAATTGCTCGTATGTTTTCAAAGTTACTTACAGTAATTTTATCAAATGAAGGCATAATTTCATTAAGCTGATTAAACTGATTAAGCTTACAGTCCACCCTAAACAAGTGCGCATGCGTGGTTTTACTGTCAAAATCTGCTCATGCACATACATTATGTATGAAGACAACCAGAACACGCACCGGACTACCGCAACATAAATCGAATTTCCAATTTTGACAGTGCGTGCGGATGTGAAGTTGGCTGCATAAAACCAAAGTATTAGAACAAAGAGCAATCAGCTGCTATTAATTAATAAATGGAAGTATTTGCAATATTAATAGATTTTTACACAATACTAAAAGTTTCTTTAAGATTTTTAAACCAACAGACTGAGCTGGTTCCAGAGCAGCAGTTCTTTCCGCATCGCACTTGTTTAAGTTAAGCGTAAAATATAATTGCGTGGCGCTTGGGTTCGCAGCGCAAAGTGCACTTGTTTAGTGTGCACTGTTACTAACAGGATAAAAAATATGTCATTTACAGTTTCTTTTTGGTTAAAAAATATTTCTCCCTCTATCTGTATTTTACAATTAGAAAAACTTATCATGTAATTTCCATTTAATACTAAATTTCTTTTATCACAATAATTTACAACATTTATATTTACAGCATTTTTTACAAGTATTGTTTCATCTTCTATTTGTTCTATTTTAGTTTTATTGTTGAATATTAAATCACTTTTAGTTTTATAAATACAATTTTTACTGTTTTTTTAAATTTCTCAATATAGTATTTTTTCATTTTATATGTTTTAATAGTCAATAAATATTATATTTTATTAGGAGCTACAAATTGCAAGCTATGTCGGGTAAAATACAAAATGGAATGCCGCTTGGGTATGAAGTTGGTTACAATTAAAATTATATCTTTCAAAGTGATAACTGTTGTATCCTCCGCCGAGGATACGCGTAAGTCCTACAATCTCCCTAATTTTTGTTATATTAACCACCTCTTTGTTTGGGAGGCATGGTGGTTTATGCCATTCAATAGGCAGCCGTGATGTTGCCGCGATAGGTTAAAATTAATGGGGATTTTTAGTGGTTCCCAAACCGAAAGAATACTTACCAAAATTGTCCATTTTTCACCCTGTTCCTTTTGATTTGAATAAAAAGTCTTTATTTAGTTTTCCTTTAATTTAATACTTCACTTTTATTTTTAGAGCCACTCTCGTCACTCTATCTTATTTTTTCAACTAACTTTTGTATTCAAAAATACTAATACTTAACACCTAGGTTCTTAGTTGTAACATTGATATTTGTGCAAGATTGCTTTTCGCATCTTGCACAATAATTTTATCTAAAACTCTCCAATATTATTTCATGGAAATACCTTAAAATATTTACATACGTACATACATTTCAGCATTGATGCTTATTGCAATTTCTTAAAAATATCTACATATACATACGTACATTCGTTTTAGCATTGATGTGAACTACGAGTACAATTGTGCCAGGTAGCTTTTCTTTGCCCCTGGTACCATAACTTCGTTGGCCTAGATTCTCTTTATGCCATGTTCTACTTTGCAAAACAAACACACCAGCTTGTTCCGCAAGTAAAAAAAATAGGGTCACGTTGCGAAAACATATTCTTTAGGTTACAGAAATTTGCACATCAAAAATATATGCATGTAAAAAACAACAATAAAATATTATTTAATTCTATTTTATAGTTTCAAGCACAGCAAAAAAAACCGCATTTTTTTGCTGTGCTTGTTTCCAAAACACGGAAAACGCTCGCATTTCCGCGTTAAACGCTTTAACCGATTTTACTATACTTTATTGTTGTTTTTATGTTTTGTTTATTTTTCTTCTTATTCACTGGCCTAAAGTTTCAAATCACGCTGCTAAAAAAACTATATGAACGCTGAGCGCCCAACTTGTTGTTGAGGTAGATCAGTGTTCATATGGTTTTCTTTTTCTTTGTGTTTACATCAGCGTTCGTTGACCCTGGCCACAAATAATTGCATGGTATGTCGCCGGTAAACAACATATTACGTTTGTTTACCGTAATCTCTCCAATGAGTTGAGGGTTGTGATTAATAAATACCCCATGGCATGATCTGGATCACAACATTCCTCCCCCCTTTGAAACAGAAAATTTATACCTTGATGAGGTTTAAATTTTCGAGTACCTTGCTTTTTATGCATCGAATATGTTTTTACGCGTATTGAAAAACGTGACATATTCAAATTCTATTCTTATTATTATTTTTTTGTTTTTTTTTTATTTAATTCTTTGCAATATCTTAAATAATTTTATTTAAAAAAAAATGTAAAATTTCCTCATTTGAAACCAATTAGATCTTAATAATTCCCTATGTCTTGTATACATTGTTGACTCGGTCCCCGTTGATTATCTCCGTTTATGCTTCACTAGGTATCTTTATCTTTGTTCCGTTTCTGGTGCTACTGCTACTGATGGTGACTCAATGTTTGTTCTTTAGTTTCATGGTACCAAGTTGCGTAAACTTTCCCGTTTTGTTTTCATATGCACGCTCGGAACTTTTGACGTTGTATCGTGTCAGGTTTAATAAATCTTTCAGTTATTCTATTGATTGACTCAATATATTGTTGAACAACCTCGTTGTGCTAGAGACTCCATTATAGTTAATTTCATCGATTGATGCGGTCAATACGTTATCGTAAAAGCCCTCATTCTCTTCCTTCGCCATATGCTCCACAAGAAAAATTGCCAGCATTTGGTTAAGAAAAATGTTAAAAATAACAAAATTTCAAGTTATTCCGAAGTATATAACATATTTGCACACTTTTGTTTCTGTGAAAATCTTCTGATGAAAATGAATGAGCTGCGGCCAGTTATGACTTATTATTTGCGATGCAATGTTTCCATGTCTGCGCTTTCTACACATCTTTAATTTGCTGTGTTGTCTTATTGTTCGTCAAGAAACTTTGCAATCAGTTTCACTAATTCTTACTGCTCCGCTGTAATTCCTTCAAACTCATATTCTCTTGTACTTTAAAAACGTTCACTAACGGATTTCCCTCTACTGGTTCAGACATTATTAAAAGTCTTCGTTACTTCCTTCACTTGAATACCTTGTGAATGTTCCTGCTTCAACCCCCGCTTCTCGTGTTTCTGCTATGTTGATGCATACAAGACCCTTGATATTGCCGTATTCTTCAAATGCTGCATTTTTAATTGCCATCTTACATAATTTTTTCTTCTTTTTTTTTTCTTTCTAACAAATTTTAAAATATTTAGTGACGTTAACTTATAGGTTTCACATGGATTCTACCCTTAACGTATTATTTATTGTGTAAGCCTTTGTAATTTGTTTCTATATATATTAATACATTTTGCTAATATCCAATTTATTTATTATTGGTATTGTTTTTATCTTAACTTTACTTCACATTTACCTTGTTTTCAACTTCAACGACTTCAAGGATTGAACATTTTTTTTTTCTAATTTTCTATATTCGTTAATTCTCTTTAAATTGATTTCTATTTTTCTTTCTATTTACACAATTTTTTAACATACATATTTTCAATGAATCAATTGTATTTAACATTAACATATCATTGTCATTAATCTGTATTTTTACAATTTTGATATAATTCAATACAACTTATATAATTCAACATCTTAAATTTAGTTTCTATAATTCAACATCTTTAATTTAAAACTTGACTTAGTGAGAATTTTAATTTTTTTTTTAAAGTTTTATTATTTATTTATTTTACTATTTTGCTCTTATATTTACTACTCCAATCTTAAGATCCTTGGTAAAGTCTTTGTAAAATAATTTTCCCTTTTATCAATGTTCTTCAACTAAAATTACTGTGTCTTTTTCATAATTTTTTTTTCTTTGCCTTCTGTATCATTTTACTTATTTTGCTTTACTGCGTCTTCCTTTGACGTTTTAAAATTTCTTTGTTTTCAATTCTTTTGGTTCTCACTTTGCAGATGCCAATACAATTGCCTTTTCTTTAAGAGTCTGTTGCTACTATCCCCGGACTTTTATTTTTTTTTATCTTTCTGTGCCATCAGCTGTGACAAACAGATATTTCCTTTACTGTTTACTTCTCTTTTCATTATTTCTTTACTTGAATTTCAATCAGTTTAACCCCATTCGCAAAAATCGCTTGTGTGATGCTTTTATTTTATCTTTGACATACCTAGCTAAGTTTTAATGACTTTGCGAATTTTTTCCCTATAAAAGCGGCACTAGCTATTTCCATTGCTTATTCTTAAATCGTTTCTTGACCGCAATGATTCTAGCAGCCATTTCCACCGCACTAAACTTTCTTCGTTGGGTCTTCCCAGACCCCTCAAGTATCATGGACAACGCGGAACCGGAGCAGATTCCCCACGAGGGCCTAGCCAATCATGAACGATTTCACAATGGTAGTTTAACGATCTCTTTTTGACTAACTCAACCTAATACCTTTTTCAATCTCCCCCCCCCCGTAGCTTCCATAGACTACCTGGACGCCCTATGGAACCTGGGTCCAGATCTCTACCTTATGTTCTGGCTGCGGGAACTGTCGAGGTGTTGCTGGGAGGAATCTGTAATTTGATCTGCCCGTACCTCAATTTGCGAGTACCAGCAAAGTATACTCTTCCCAGTATACCGTCCACATGGCCCGCCCCTGGAGCATGTATGCTATATCATCACTCGGGTTGACTATCGTAGTTGGGGGACCACCGTGCCGCTACACCCTCAGGTCCATCGTCTGGCCCGGCTGGTCGGCCCTCCAGCGTACTAACTTTAAAAATTTCTAAAATATCGAGAAATAATAAAAAATAAAAACCAAACAATTTTATCTTAATCTTTCCTTTTTTTTTATTATTTTTTTTTATCTTGTCAAAATTATAATTGAAATTGTACTACAGGGTTGCCCATATTCGACGGACCCATCTGGCAACGCCATAACTTTTGACAGAGATGTCAGATCGCTTAATGACATACCGCGTTTGAAGCGTCAGTCCAAGCAGATGTTTACCATGGAACAATACACGCCACGCGAGCGCTCTGAAATAGTTGAAATTTACATTCAACAGAAGAAGTCAATTGTGAAAACTCAACGTGCTTTTAAAAGATTAAAAAATGTGAGAAGTGCGCCTTCTAAGAACACCATTAAGCGTTTATACGAAAAATTTTCGACTGGTGAGGCTCTTTCTAATCCGAAGAGGCCAAATAAAAGTCGACCAAGGCGATCGGCCGAGAATATCGCTGCCGTACGAGCCAGTGTTGAGAGGTCCCCAAGAACATCCCAAAAACGCCGTTCTCAGCAGTTGGGCATGGCTCGGTCCACATTACAACGGATTATTCGCGTTGATTTGCATTTGTTCCCGTACAAAATTCAATTGACGCAAAGATTGTTGCCTGCGGACAAGCCTCGTCGATTGGAATGGGCCCAAAGAGTCTTCGAAATGGCCGAAGATGACGAGGAATTTTGGAACAAAATTATCATGTCCGATGAAGCCCATTTCACATTGAATGGGACCGTAAATAAGCAAAATTGACGTATTTACGCCACTGAAAATCCTCAGGAGATTCAAGAAGTGCCTCTTCATGACGAAAAAGTCACAGTTTGGTGCGGCGTTAGTGCGAAAACGGTCATTGGGCCGTTTTTCTTCCAAAATGAAAATGGCCATGCTGTTACCATCAACCAGGAGCGTTATCGCGACATGATGACCAATTTTGTGATGCCAATTATTCGTCGAAAGCGTATGAGGCAGTTCTGGTTTCAACAAGACGGCGCTCCACCGCACACAAGTCGCATAACAATCGATTTTCTGAAGAATTTGTTTCCGGGCCGTTTGATGTCGAAAAGTGGTGATTTGGACTGGCCACCGCGTTCGCCCGATTTGACGCCGCCTGACTTCTTCTTGTGGGGATATTTGAAGTCAAAGGTTTACGTTAACAAGCCAAGGACCGTAGAAGAGCTCAAGGACAACATTCGTGAAGAAATAGCCGCTATTCCGGCCGAAATGTTGGCGAAAACGATGGAAAATGCTGCAAAAAGGGCACAATACGCCATCAACGCCAGAGGCGGCCATTTGAGAGATATCATATTCAAAAATTGATGTAAACAAATCTACTTGGAACAAATTAAATGATTAAGATTGCCAACCGCCAAATTTTTATTTTTTTCTTTGATTTTTTAAAAAAAAAACATGGGTCCGTCGAATATGGGCAACCCTGTATATACATCGCACGTTTTCCCAGGTGTAATTAACGTCATGGTACTCCTCTGATCCTACTGATCTCGGGACCCTTGGTAGGTCTCGGTTTTTCATGTGTTCCACCCTTCTCTTTTCCTTTACTACATTGATAGCCTTCCTCGCAAGCTGTAATTCCGGTGCTGGTCGAATTGGCTCTCTTCTTGTCTCCTCCGCTACGATTCTTACTTTCGGAGACTCTCTCATTTTTCTCATTAATAATAATATTATTCCACTCAAAAATGCCATTATCATCATTGCGGATACACCAAATGTTATTCGCACCCTTTTTACCATATTATGCCTTGCGTACGTTTCTTCATTTATTTCTTGCTGCCTGACTTCGTTTCTTAACACCTCAAAGCTTCTTTCTCCTTCCGTCAACAATTTTCTTAAATCCTTAAGATTTGTGATCTTTATTGACAATTCTGGTGCGTATGTTTCATTATTAACCCTCTTTGCCAAAATGTGCTTCCACTCGTTCCTAAAATTCCTTCCACTCGTTCCTATATACTCTCCATGATTTATTTCACTAAAAGCAATATCCATATCGATCCTCTGGGTTTTTCATATTGAATAATTGTGTCCTTATTCTGTATTGTACAGTCCATTTGTACTTTTAGTATTCCAAACTCGCTCAATGCAATGGTATCCGAACTGTTCCTGCATATGACATTAAATACTACTGTGTTCCTAAATATAAACAACCATGTATTTGGTTTCTCAGTTCTCACAATGACACCAGCAGTAGCTGGGATCGTGACTGGTTTACACGCATCTGTTTTGTCTGATCTGTGCTGTAATAGCCTTATTTCACACAGTGGATTACTGTTGGTGAATACTTTCCCGTTGCTTTTGCATAATAAATACTCCGCGTTCTCTTTTTCTCCTAGAAGGAAACATTTGCGCAACTCCTCACTCGTCAGCCCGATGAACTTAAATTTATCTTCCGACTCCGCTACGTAATCAAAGATTGGTTTGCATAGTGAATCCCATCTTTCATTTGTCGCTATCGGAATTGGGTATGGCCTATATACTGTATACTTATCGACCTCCGGAATTGGTATTTTGATTACGATTATTAAGCTCCCTTCCGCTGGGAAAACCTTAAGCCTCGCTGTCTTATGAATGTCGAACGTACTTAGCATAATATTTCGGGCATTACTTGTAAATTTCGTACGCATCATTACTGACTGTATATCCGCTGACGTTATTAACAAAGGATTTAGTCTTTCCTTGTACAAATCGTCAATAATCGCCAATTCTGCCCATTGTTGTCCTTGAACTTCTATCAAATTCGATTCTATTCTCGATTTTACTTCCAGTGTCTTCAGAGTATATTCTATATTAACTATTCTTTTATTTAGTTCCTCCCCCATTGTTCTTTAATTAGTTATTGTTCTGATTAACTCATCATGCAACATTTCCACTTCTCCTATTATCGAGCTAATTGGTTCAGCGAGTTGTCTGTAGCTGTTCGCCATCACTGTAATCTGATGATCCATCAACTCGTACGTTTTCGTCTGCCGTTGTTCCAGGTCGTCCAGGTGTTCCAATATCTGGTCTCCGTGCTTCTTATCCACGACCCCGAACGCCCAATTAAATGCTTCACCAACAAAATCCACCGACCTCCTCATCCGCCTGTGTTGAAACATTTGCTGTATACTCCTATCATTCCTTAATAGATTTTTAATAATCGCTTCCGTTTCCCTAAATGTAGTTGTACATGTATCTAAGGCTCCGCTCAACAACATCTCCAAACACATTTGCTTTGTCTTATCCTGCATCTCCTTTGTTACCATCAGAAATTCTTTTAGCTTAAGTGGTTCAAATTTCGTAAAGATCACCCATTCGTTCTTATAAAAGAGTGCTGTATTCACGTCTTCAAAAAACATCGGTGTTTGTTTCAAATGCTGTATTCTCGTTGCTTGCATCCAAACTCCCTGTATTGTATTCAAAATAATGCATGTCCAAAACATCCTGTTTTTAATTCCTAATAATGAAAAGAAATGATTATATTAATTATTTGTGTTTTAACAGAATTCTTCCATATATTTATTCTATATTTTTTTTTTCTTTCTCCCCTATCTACAACTTTTATACTCCACCCGTTATTTCCGTCTTTTCTTATGACCTATTTACTATTAATATCCTAACTCATAAATTTAATTTTCTATATCTTTGTTTTTACCATATATCTATTTCTAATCCTCATGAAACAACTTCAGCAAATTATTATGCATCTTCTTGTTTTTTCCTTTCACCAAAATTTCCGTGGTAACGGGGCTTCTAACCGCCACTACCTCAAACGGACCTGTCCAAATCGGTGAAAACTTATTTCTCCTCAACTGATTTTTAAGCAGTACCCTGTCTCCTACTTTAAAGTCTACCGAATTTACCTTACTATCATAATAATTCTTTGATATTCTCTTCACGTGATCTTGATTCTTTCGCACCAACTCGTGCGCCCTCTGTATTTGATACTTTAATACTTTAGATGGGTCGTCTGCATTATATACAGGCCCACATTTTCTCTTTAAATTTGTAGGCATTTCGGAATCAAACCCGTATAGCGTTCTAAACGGCGTTTGTTTTGTTGATAAATGTGGTGTATTATTATGCACATGCATTGCTGAAGACAACCATTGATCCCAGTTGGACCCGTCCTCCTTTGCAAAACTCCTTAAATATTCTGCCAAAGGTCTATGACTACGTTCTAACGAGCCGTTCGCGTGCGGGTGGTATGGCGTTATATGTAACTTCTTAATTCCTAGTATTTTACACACATCCGAAAATAACTTTGACACAAAGTTCGAACCATTGTCCGTTATCAACACCTTGGGTGTATTGTGCCGCGTAATTATTTCGTCAAAGAATGCTTTCGCTACTGTACTCGCTTCCGCATCTGGCATTGGTACGCATACCATAAACTTTGAGAAATCGTCTTGAAACGTCAAAATATACTTATTTCCGGAAACTGTCTCCAGTAAAATTCCTACCATGTCCATGTACACCTTTTCAAATGGCCGTTGTGGTGTCTTTGTTAATACCGTTGGCATCTTCGTTAGCTTTGAACTTTTGTTCAGCTGACACTTTTTACAATTCGTTACGTACCTTCTTATTTGGCCCTTCATGCCCTTCCATCTCTATTCTTGCCTAATTCTCAAATACGTTTTAAGAGACCCTTGATGCCCCCCAAGTCTTGAGTCATGAAAATCTTTTATTATTGTTTCTATCTTCTTCGGGTCTGTCAGTTCTATTGCTACCGGTTTTATGCTTCCTGTTATATCCTCATCAACTCTGTTAACCTCCTCCTCCTGAACTAGTTCGTTTTCAACTCCCTCTTCCTTCCTCTTTGATCGTGTCTTGACCATATTTACATCTTTACCTATTAACTCTGGCGTTGTCAAGTTTAATTTTTTAAAAGACTTCCCTGGTGCTGAAACCTGTAATCTACTATTGTGTAAATTTATTATTTCTTTCAACCCTTGTTCCCAATCTGGAACCTTTCCATCAGCCTTTAACAAACACTCTGATATTCTTTCCCTAACCAAATTCGTACTGCTGTGTTCCACTGAACTCAGTGATACTATAGGGCTCCTTATAATCTGAAAATCTTGGATTCCCAACTTTTTGCAAACATTCGAAAATCATTTGAACGCACAACTCGAATCGTTATCCGTGATTATTGTTCTAGGAACATTGAAATTCAATATAGCGTTTTAAATTGTTATTTCTTCCGCATTAGGTATGGCAATACCTTTCATATACTTCGAGAACACGTCTTGAAGTATCAACACGTATTTATTCCCCAGACTCGATTCTGGTAATATACCAATCAAATCCATGTATAATATGTTAAACGGGCGCTCAACCTCTTTTGCTTCACCACGAGCTTGCACTAGTGCGACTTCCTCGCTCCCCTGTGGTACTCTACTTAGAGCGTCGGCGTTAAGATTCTTTTTCCCTGGCTTATAAATTATCTCAAAGTCATACTCTGATCATTTATGCCTAAATCTCGCTAATCTAGATGTCTGGTCCTTTAAATTTGCTATACCCTTTAACGGTTGATGGTCTGTGTATATTCTGAAATGCCTACCTAACAAATATGCCCTAAAATTCTTTGTTGCCCACACTACCGCTAAAAACTCCTTCTCTATTGTCGAATATCTTTTTTCGGCATCGTTAAGTGCCCTACTTGCAAACGAAATTGGTCTGTCCTTCCCAACTTCTCCTTGTGATAATACCGCCCCTAGCGCTTCATTACTAGCGTCTGTCGTCAGTATGAATGGCTTAGTAAAATCCGGGTATGTTAAGACTGGTGGTGATATAACTGCCTCTTTTAATATTTCAAATGCTTTTTGACAACTCTCCGTCCATTTAAACTTTTCGTTTTTTCTAAGTAATTTATTTATCGGTAATATTATTTTCGCGGCGTCCGAAATAAACTTCCTATAATAGTTGATTAAACCTAAAAATGCCTGTACCTCTTTTCGGTTCCGGGGTACCGGGATCCTCTTTACGCACTCTACTTTCCCTGGATCCGGTAATGCTCCTAGTTCCGAACACTTATGTCCTAAATATACTACTTAAAAATTGGCATTTCTCCGTATTTAATTTTAATGTGTTTTCCCTTAACACGTTGAAAACCTTCGTCAGCCTCTCTTCGTGCTCTCCTAAATTTTTCCCGTAAACCACTATATCGTCTAAATATACAAAACAATCTAAGCCCTGTAATCCTGTGATCCTGTGATTCAAGATATGATTCATAATTCTCTGAAATGTTGCAGGGGCACCTGTTAGACCAAATGGCATTCTATTAAATTCGTAATGTCCCATCCCTGTACTGAATGCTGTTTTCTCTTTGTCCTTCCTATCTACCAAAACCTGGTGGTACCCACTGGCAAGATCTAGTGTTGAAAAATATCGGCTATGACCTATCCATTGATCCAATATTTCATCTATCCGTGGAATTGGGAATACCTGCTTTATAGTAGCCTCGTTTAATTTTCTAAAATTTATAACTAACCTCCAATTCTTTTGTCCATCCTTACCACTTTTTTCGGTACTAGCAGCAAAGGAGAATTCCAAGGCGATTTGCTTGGTGAAATTATCCCCTCTTCTAGTAGTTTGTTCACTTGCTTATTTATCTCTTCCCTATGAGTCTGTGGTAATCTATACTGCTTCTGATTAATTGTTGCCTGTCCTGGCTTAGTCGGTATCTCATGTTTTAAGACTGGTGTGAATGATAATTCATCACCCTCTAACAAAAATATATCGTGAAATGATATGCACAATCTCCCTATTGAAGATCTTTCCTCTTCATTTAAATTTGTATCCAACTCAATAGTTCCTAACAATTTATCTATTCTCTCTCTAGTATCCGTTGTTTGAAGATTATTAATTTTTCCGCTACTTGGCTCCTTATATTTATTGTAATTTGAAAATTTTGGCTCAAAATCAGCCTTTAAAATAAATTCATTTTCTGTCGCATTTAAAATTGGAACGAAAACCCTGTTCCTCTTAACCTCTACCAATGCTTCCCCCAAATACACTCCCGGTTCTAATTCCTGTTTGTGAATAACTATTTCGGGTATCTTAGTTTTCACCCGCACCGACACTAACGTTATGGTTCTTGCCTTAATCTTTTTATCTTCAGTATACAAAATGTTACCCCATTCGTCTATGGACTTTAGTGGCAATTTAATTTGTTTGCCCTGATCCCGGCTAGTAAATATCAACTTTTTATCCACCGCGTTTATTATTGAATGATTCCATAAATTGTCCCTTCCTAGAATCCCGTCCGCCGGAATACCTTGTTCCGTTTCTACAACCTGTAATGTGAAACACAGTTCATCCACCGATAAATGGCAAATCTCAATTGAGC
Source organism: Dichetophora obliterata (assembly GCA_963920525.1). Lineage (NCBI taxonomy): Eukaryota > Metazoa > Arthropoda > Insecta > Diptera > Sciomyzidae > Dichetophora > Dichetophora obliterata. The sequence continues at coordinate 154,049,892 of OY986439.1, forward strand.
CCAATGTGCTGACATATCCTCCGAATGCCCCACTTAACTCTCTCGTGTCCCTTTTATTTACCTTCTCACACGAACCTAGTGACTTCCTCTTAACCAAACTCGTATCCGCTCCGGAATCTACAAGTAAAATGAGTTTTCCGTTTTTTGATTCCTTGCAAGGGATCTGTACGAACACATCATTTACTGCAGTCCCCGCTGGACACACATTTTTCCTCTCAAAAGTCCAATTCGATTGTCGCCCGTTTGTCTTCAATCGGCTCAATGACACCTCCGTTAGACCCAATAATTCGGAGTAGAACTTGGTTAATCCCGTCTTAACGCTGGATAATCCTGTCCTTGTCCCATGGACTGCCTTTTTTATTTTTGATTCTTCCTTATTTAAAACTTCCACTATCCATAAATTCATCACGCAAAATACCACTACAATTAATTGTGCCAATGCACTAACCACATTTTTGCAAGCGGTCCCCAGTTCACTTCTTTGTTTTTCCTCATTACATTCAAATTGTTCTGCAATATGCTGTGCTCCAACACATTTCTTCCCCTTTCCCTTTTCAACCCCTGTCTGGTTGTCCTTATCTTCTTCTTCCTCCAAAGTGTCCTCCCATATTTCGTCTACCAATACTCGGGAGCTTTCCCGTTTCCCATTCTTATGGTTCTCTCCTGTTAGTTCGGACCTAATGCTGGCAGCATCCCCTGCCTTTTGATAGATATTCATCCCATTTTTCCTCAATGCCGATGACAACATATCTCCCGTTTCCTTCTGCGTTAATATTTCTGTGTTCACATTATCCTCTTCTTTGATATTACTAACAAATTGTGCTACTGATTCCGAACCTACAATTGGCCTACTTTCAATTTTATGGCAAAAATTTATTTCATCCCCTCTTGATAACAATGACCACTTATCCACTGCTATATCAGATGCCAACTTTACTCTGCTCTTTATCTCAGCACCACCAATTTTTTTAGCTGGCAATGACAACTGCTCTTCACCACCGTTCAACATATGATGGATATTCATCCCTTTTCCTTTCCTTGGCAATGACAACTCATTCATAGTTTTTCAGTTTTTAAAGAAGATATTCATTCGGTTTTGCCTTTTTTTCGTATTTGTATTGGGATTCCAATCTATTGGCGTAGATTGGCCCGCATGGAGTTTCCCTGCTTGCTCTCCACGTTCATTTTTCTATAGCAATCTTTCATATAATGTCCTGGCTTCTTGCACCAGTGACATGTCACTTGCTGTTGTTTACCTACTGTGTTATGGGATACCCTCGTACCCATGACATTATCCTTGAATGGATTATTTTTCGTTGGCTATCGTTTAATGGCCTACCACCATTATTTCCCCGATTTTTATCCTCCCTTGGCACGTATGGCGTTGCACATTTCCATCCTTTGTCATGGCCATATTCGTGACACTTCTCACAATAGGGCGTGTTTTTCCTAATGAGACACTGATCCCTTGTGTGACCTTGCTTACCACAAAATGAACACTTGATATTCATCCTGTATTCGTCATGCCTCCGCTCACCTCCGTTGGACCCTCCTTTGTTTACAAACCTTTCCATTGGTTCCATATTTCTTATCCTTAACCCATGTCCCAACCTATCGGTCAGCTCTTGTACTTAATTTCTCTCTTGTACCGCATATGTCTGTCTCAGAGAACTTTTCCCCGCCACATTTCTGCTTCTGTTATTCAGCATATACTCTACATCAGTGGCCCTTTTAACAACCTCTGAAAAATCGTTTCCTGGCTGCGATAACACGACTGTCCGTATACCCAGATCATTTATTCCTATTTTAAATGCCGTTAGGACTGAGCTACACAACTGCTTAAGCAATGTCTTGTCGTCCCCTATGCAGTCTCTACCTCTAGCCTCTATTGAGCCTAACCTACGTGAAAACGCACTTATCTTCTCGCCTGGCTCCTTTTCGCACTTAGACAATTCTATTATAATGGAATCATAAGTAGTTGCCCTTAGATAATTTGATTTGATCAATATAAAAATATCCTCAATTCTGTCAAATCGTCTGGACCTACATAACTCGAATGCATCCCCGTGTAATCGGAGCTTTATGCATTCTATAAAACTGGTCATGTCTGCCTCCTTCATTGTCTTTGCAGCTAGATCGCATCCCTGTATAAACCTATAAACCTCCGCCGGTGACTCGGTACCCGAAAACAAAGGCACGAGATTATTCACCGTGTTAGCGATATCGTTTACGTTCATGTTTGCGTAAGTGAACAACTCGTTCTCGTAAATATGATGAGTGTCTCTGTCTGTATCTACCTGTACTTCCTTATGGTACAGAGATGTTTCCGCTGCTAACCTTAACTCGTCTTCCAAATGCCTGTTTTTCACCTGTAATTCCCTGATTCTAGCGTTAGCCTGATCTACTGTTTCGAAATCCTCCCTTACTTGTTGAGCAATCAACCTGTCTATCAGGTCCGCCGAAATGTCCTTTCTCCTTAATAGGGCTCTTAACCTCTCGTTTTCTATGTCCAATTCCCCCGCTCTCTCTAATTCTCCTTTTCTCTTCTGCTCAACGTCCCTGAGCTTCGTCCTCAAAGCTTCGAAATCTTTCCTATACCCCTCGAAATTTTTTACCTGAGCAACACTCTTGTGCTCGTGAAAGCTATCTATGAAGTCAAACAGTACATCTGCCTCCTCTACTTTTGTCAAATTTTTCCCTACTACACTCGCCTATAGAAGTGCGAAATTGTCCTTATTTGATATTACTACCTTAGCCCGGGTCCAAAGCTTGTCCACGAACCTATCTAATTCTCCTAGCGTCTCCAAATAACTCCTTTCTACCTCAACATATCCATTGAAAATAACTCATTAGAAAAATTTTTATTTTTTTTATTTTTTTATTTTTTACAAATCAATTTTTATTTTCCCTGTAAATTCTACACAAAACCAGACTACAATTGCGACGGACCGAGAAACCACTTGAAAAGAACTTAAGCCAACAGAGCTATCGTGTTCCTTGAAAACAACAACATGAAGATTGTATTTGCTATGTAGATATATATTTTGATGATAATATATATTTTTTTTTTGTTTTACAAAATAAACATTCTTTATTCTATATTATTTGTAATCCGCCTTCAAAGTGAGGTCTGTAGTCATCCGCTTATTAAATTCGTTAGGTCCTAGTGTCGCTGATTTCCTGCCTAATTCGTTCCTTCTGTTCCGCACTTGTCGCCATGTTCAACTCCTTATGTAGGAACATCCGCTGAACTCGTTGCTTATACGCCTTTCCTCCCCTCTTCCTTTTCTGTTTAGGCCTCTTGGGTACATATGGTTGCGTCTCTTCTCGAGCTCCAATCCCGATCCGCCGGTAATACTTCTCAATGTTTAACGGCTTGGGACCTGCTGTCTTCGACGTTGGAACGTAGATTGGATGTTGTCTGGAGGCACCCTCCGGCTCGTATTCCTTGCACTCCTGTTCCTGTGATTGTTTCTCGTACTTGCTGAACAAGGCATCTATTCTTTCCTGTGTTGGCGCATTCACGTGCTGATAAAACTCTGTAACCAAAATCAATTAAAATATTTTTTTTTTTATTCTTTTTAACTTCTACTGAATTAATCTACTGAATAACTCCACATAATCATAAAAAAAATAACCATACTAAAGGTAAAAGTACAACATTAAAAAACTATCGACAAAAACTATCTTTTGTTTTTTTTCAAGATATCCCTGTTGTTCTTATAACAACAAAGCTTTTAATGTTATTCTCTAATTACTGTCCTTGCGAACAGAAGGATACCGGCTGCGCCAAATTGTTGTATCCTCCGCCGAGGATACGCGTAAGTCCTACAATCTCCCTAATTTTTGTTATATTAACCACCTCTTTGTTTGGGAGGCATGGTGGTTTATGCCATTCAATAGGCAGCCGCGATGTTGCCGCGATAGGTTAAAATTAATGGGGATTTTTAGTGGTTCCCAAACCGAAAGAATACTTACCAAAATTGTCCATTTTTCACCCTGTTCCTTTTGATTTGAATAAAAAGTCTTTATTTAGTTTTCCTTTAATTTAATACTTCACTTTTATTTTTAGAGCCACTCTCGTCACTCTATCTAATTTTTTCAACTAACTTTTGTATTCAAAAATACTAATACTTAACACCTGGGTTCTTAGTTGTAACATTGATATTTGTGCAAGATTGCTTTTCGCATCTTGCACAATAATTTTATCTAAAACTCTCCAATATTATTTCATGGAAATACCTTAAAATATTTACATACGTACATACATTTCAGCATTGATGCTTATTGCAATTTCTTAAAAATATCTACATACGTACATTCGTTTAAGCATTGATGTTAACTACAATTGTGCCAGGTAACTTTTCTTTGCCCCTGGCACCATAACTTCGTTGGCCTAGATTCTTTTTATGCCATGTTCTACTTTGCAAAACAAACACACCAGCTTGTTCCGCAAGTAAAAAAATAGGGTCACGTTGCGAAAACATATTCTTAAGGTTATAGAAATTTGCACATCAAAAATATATGCATGTAAAAAAACAACAATAAAATATTATTTAATTCTATTTTATAGTTTCAAGCACAGCAAAAAAAACCGCAACGCTCGCATTTCCGCATTAAACGCTTTAACCGATTTTACTATACTTTATTGTTGTTTATATGTTTTGTTTATTTTTCTTCTTATTCTTTGGCCTAAAGTTTCAAATCAAGCTGCTAAAAAAACTATATGAACGCTGAGCGCCCAACTTGTTGTTGAGGTAGATCAGTGTTCATATGGTTTTCTTTTTCTTTGTGTTTACATCAGCGTTCGTTGACCCTGGCCACAAATAATTGCATGGTATGTCGCCGGTAAACAACATATTACGTTTGTTTACCGTAATCTCTCCAATGAGTTGAGGGTTGCGATTAATAAATACCCCATGGCATGATCTGGATCACAACATAACATCAAGAATATTTACAAAGTGTTGCCATTTATCAAGGTGGATCAAAGTTGCCATATTTCATTTTTACACAAATAATTTTTAGATTACTACAGCTCGGCCATCTTGACTCTTTTATCGACCCCGATCAACGTATACAGAAACAGTTAAACTTTCTTATATTGTATTACAGTTATAAACTTACATCTAAAGGGTCAGTGCTACTTTCCCGGTCATCTTCCAAATACTCTTCAACCGGAGTTAGCCAGCGACGCAATCTAATCGATTCTACCACCCCGTCACATGGTATCTGTGTCACTTGACAGTTATCAATATCTTTCAAAACATATCTATCATTTGGTAACTTTTTGCTAACAACATAGGGTCCTCTGTACTTAGGTATCAGTTTTTTGTTAACACCTACAGTTGTATCAACATTCTTCATTACCAAATAATCCCCTACTTCGAACAATTTTGCAGGTACGCTATGCTTTAAGAAGTATTTCCTATTGTAATCTTGGGATTTCTCAATGGACTCCTGAGCTTCTGCTCTTAATTTATCTAAATCACGACTCTCATCCTTAAATTTATCCTCTAAATATTCAGTTAGCTCATCTATGATTCTCCCACGTTGGGGTGTCCCAAACAAAAGTACACTAGGAGTCTTACGCTTAGAACTATGAACAGTATTATTAATAGCGTACTCTACCTCAGTTAACTTACCCAATCTGAATGCTCTAACGGTTCTGATAGTTTGGCCAACATAGCCTTAAGTACTCGGTTAACCCTCTCAACTTGACCATTAGCTTGTGGGGAAGCTATAGCAATTTTAACATGTTCTATATTATTTTCCTGAACAAAGCTTTTGAATTCACCAGACGTAAAACAAGTTCCTCTACAATTCGTCTAGGTCTACTATAGTTGTCAAAATACTTTTGTAACGATGCACATACTTCCTTTGCACTAGTTGTTTTTACTGCATACAACTTGACATACTTCGTAAACCCATCTACAACCAACAAAATGTGCTTTCGGACTGACTTTATCGAAGGTAACGGACCAAAATGATCAACGTGCACTGTGTTGAAGGGTATAGGTTTCTTGGGTATATTATATAAGTTATGCTCATTACTTCGGGCCGCCGGTGAATAGACAATGCACTTTACACAATTTTTTATGTACCTTTCTACTTCTTTTTTCAATTTGGAAAACCAATAATTTTTTCTGATCTCATCTGCAGTCTTTTCCACTCCAAAAGACCAATTTTCTCATGCAACAAACGGATAATATTCAATTCCATTTCAACTGAAACAAAGAGTTGGTAATGATTCTCACGCCCCACCTTAAACACTAGACCATCCTTGAGTTCAAAATGTTGAACTACCCACTTTTCTAATTTTGATCGTATTGATTTAATTGTTTCATCTCGATTCTGAGTTATTTGTATATTAAGATCTATTTCCTGAATATCTTGATCTTCAATTAAATAACAACGGCTTAAGGCGTCTACATGGCCCATCGATTCGCCTCTACGATGTTTTACCTTATAGTTAAAGTTTTCAAAATTGAAAACCCACAGAACAATCCTCTGATTGACTTGTTTTTTACCCATAGCTTGGGCCAATGCATTGTAATCAGTTACCATAGAGAAAGAAATCCCTTGTAATTGGGTCTTAAATCGTTCCAAAGCATAGACTATTGCAAGAGTTTCTAATTCAAAACTGTGCAGCTTCGATTCATTTTCTGACGCTGTCTTAGAAAATTAAGCTATTGGATGGAATCTACCATCTTCCTGCTTTTGCATTTACACCGCCCCAAATCCTAACTTACTCGCATCTGTACAGACAGAAGTTTATTCTTAAGAACGTTAAATGCCTCGACACACTTTAGGTCGAAGTCAAACACAACTTTTTTCTTCAGTAAATTCGTCAACGGTTTTGCAATTGTCGAAAAGGAAGAAACAAATCTTCTGAAATAAGAAAAAAGTCCTAAACATTGCTGAATCTGTTTAAAATTTGTTGGCTGAGGAAAATCTTTAATAGCTTTGAGATGCATTTCATTTGGTTTGATACCCTCGGAGCTTACTGTATAACCTAAGAAATTTATTTCAAAATATCCAAATTGGCATTTACTCATTTTGAGCTCCAAACCCCTTTTATATAAACGCCCTAATACTTCCTTAACGATCTCTAAATGACTGGAAATCCACAGTCGCAATTGTTATATCGTCCATAAAAACTATTATCTTCCTGGAATGTATCAAATCCTTAAAAATGTCATAAATAAACCTCTGGAAAAATGCTGGAGCGTTCTTTAAGCCAAATGGCATCTTTGTGTATTCATACTGCCTTCCAGCTGTAACAAAAGAAGTGTACTGAATAGAATCTTCATGCATCTGAACTTGATGAAAACCATTCCTCAGATCCAAAGCAGTAAAATATTTCTTTCCTTCTAGATATTCTACACAGTCTTCTATCAAAGGCATTGGAAAATTGTCCCTAATAGTTTTCTTGTTTAAGAACCTATAATCAACACAGAGCCGTCCCTCCCCATCTTTTTTCCGAATCAGTACTGTCGCCATCAGATCATCAATTATTTTTTCCACCTTAATCTTTTCAGTATAAGAAAGTCTTCTAGGTGCGCTATGAAATGGTGTATCATCAGTCAAGTTAATTTTCATTTTTGAGTCATATGGTTCTATCTCAACTTTAGAGGGAGGGCTTAGATATGTTTCATCAATTAATACCCGTAACATTTCTCTTTGACTTTTATTCAACTGCTTGTTAATATCAACAACTTTGGAATACCACTGAGAGTCACCTAAAATACTCCTCACATCATTGTCATTACCCGCCACCAACCCATGACCCAACCTTTTAGCCTGATCAGTATATTCCACAGCATTTATCTTCAAAAGAACATCTCTTTCACTAGGCATCCCTAAACCTTCCGATATCACCTTGTTAACTTGTTTAACAACCCCTAGCTGACTACCAGTATTAATTTCCTGCGACTTTCCACAAAGCAAAGCACCTTTCTTTAAGTCAAATAAATTAACCACGTTATTCTCAAACTTAAATTTTTCACTTTTATTCATTAAATTTAAAAGATAGTTCTTAGTGTATGTAATTTTAGATTTGGATTTAATTTGAAACAAAAATATTTTTAATTTTCGCTGCAAGTCCCGACCCAACAACAATGGGAAACAGAGATCATCATCTGGAAGAACGAGAAAAACATGTGTCACCACTTCCATCCCAATTTTTACCAAACCTACAACTTCACCATAAGTTTTCAAAAAGTATTTACCTATTCCTCTGTACTTGGTTGGTTCTAACTTGGCACCCTCAAAATTTGGCACCGCTGACTTCCTAATAAAACTCTTCGGGCTACCCGAATCAAGAAGAGAGAATAATTTTGTAAAGCATTTTGAACATGTATTATGACCCGTGAAAGCAACACTTACCATCTGCATAGCATTAACAGAGTCCATCAGCTTAGCTTCTTCTTCCGAAAACTGCGCACCATTCTCCAGTGATAAGTCGTTATGGACAGAAGCTACCAACACCCGCTTTTTTGAGCACATCTGATGGAAATGGCCAACTTCAACACACTTGAAGCACGACCCCGGTGCTCGTTTCGGCTTAGGGCACTGAGACTGGAAATGCCCAAACTGGGAACAGTTGTAACAACGCGGTTCCTCACTTGAAGCCAATGCTTTATTACCCGTACCTGCTTTCACCATTGCAGGTTTAACAAGCAATGTTGACTGCCTGCGTTGGGCCGAAGTGTTGTTGTATTGCCCCCGCTCACCATTATCAGGAAACACCCGCGGTACAGCCACCGTCTGCCTCGGACGTACCTTCTCTTACCTTTCCAATTGAATTTTTAATTGTCTAAGCGTCGTCGCCTGATACAACATAGTGGCAAATGGAGATTTATTATTTAAGCCAGCTATTATATTCCCTCTCCAGAATGTCAGCCTTCTCTGCAAGCATCTTCATCTTCACCACGTACCTTTGGATAGTTTCGTTTGGTAGAAGTTTGCGGCATCTCATTTTCTCATACACCTCCCACGTGGTATGTGCATGCCCAAACTCTTCCATCAGTGCTTCCTTCAGAGCATCATATTTAGGTGCATCAATTGTTCGCGCAAATAATTTCGCAGTCCCGTCCAACCGACGTCGTGCACAAATTAGCTTTGCGTGCTCATGACATTTTGTTTATGCAAACGCGTCTTCCAGGTCCAAAATCCATTTTGAAACTTCATATGTGTCATCTCCATTGAACTTATTAACCATAGCGTCAATGGTTGAGTTATCGACTGGTGCAGCCGATTGTACCTGATTTTGAAGCAACTCTACTTCGCGTTTTAACAACAGAATTTCTCTCTGCTTGCATAAACGAGCAAACTCTTGCTCAAGCAATGCATCTCCAACCTGCATTAGCGTCAACAACAGTGGTGGAAGTGGTAGAAACAGCGGTAGAAGCATTAGTGGCAGCAGTGGTAGGCACAGCAGTGGCAGCAGTGGTGGAAACATTAGTTGTGATTGCATTGGTGGCAACAGTTGTTAAAGCATTCTTGGCAGCAGTAGTAAAATCATTGGTGGCAGCAGTGGTAAAAGCATTGGTGGCAGCAGTGGTGAAAGCATTGGTGGCAGCAGTGGTGAAACCATTGGTGGCAGCAGTGGTGAAAGCATTGGTGGCAGCAGTGGTGAATGTGGCCGCAGACCCAATGTTAAAATTATCAGCAGCCATAATTTTACTAGCCGTTGTGCCAATTTCAACAACCACCTCATACGGTGTATTTGCCCCTGGCACATTCGCGGAAGCACTAGCGCTCCCATCTGCGTTCGGTACAGAGGCCGATCGGCTGAGCTTCTGCTGCTTGGATTCGTCTGCTTTTCGGTCAGAGTCCTGACGAGTTAATCTTCTTGACATTTTTATTGTTAATTTTATCCCATTTCTGAGATTTAATAGTCAATAAATATTATATTTTATTAGGAGCTACAAATTGCAAGCTATGTCGGATAAAATACAAAATGGAATGCCGGTTGGGTATGAAGTTGGTTACAATTAAAATTATATCTGTCAAAGTGATAACATCAAGAATATTTACAAAGTGTTGCCATTTATCAAGGTGGATCAAAGTTGCCATATTTCATTTTTACACAAATAATTTTTAGATTACTACAATGTAGTATTATTAATTGTTACAACATATTAATTTATTTCATTGTTTCAACGTAATTCTTTGGAATTTTAATAGCAATAATTATTTAATAATTTTTTTATGACATAATTCCGACTTTAATTAATTTTAATTTGTAAAAATCTACTTCATAGGTTTCAATTTCGGTTGCTGTTAATATGCCGAGATGTAGGATATTGTACTTAATTGAAGCTATACTTTCTAGAATTACATAAATTTTACTTTCTATATATTGAAGTTTTATCATGTTATCTGAATATAATAAATGACGTGCAATTTCTAAATTTTTTTCCTTTATTTGGTTGAGTGAATTTTTAATTGTTTCTCTATTGCTGTCAATAGCGTCTTTCAAAATTTTAATTGTATCATTGAAATGTGTATTTATTAATACCTGGTTTTTTACTGTTGTTATAATTTCATGGTTATTTTTATCGGTAATATCTATATGAGCTAAAATTTCCTCCCTGTCGGTATCATCTAATAACCCGAACAACCACTTATCTATTGTACCTACAAAATTAAACAATCCTCTTTTCTTTCCACCGGCTTCTCTTGGTGTAATAGTTTTAATTTTTGACTTAAGTATTTTAACTTTGCTAAGCAATATATTCATATTATCAATATCGGTAGCTTTTGTTTTATCCTCAATTTGATTTACAATATTTTCAATTTCTTTCGGATGAATAATATGTAATACAGTAATTGTTTGATAAACTTTTTCTATTTCTTGCATTCTTATTGGTATATACCCGGACTGTTCGTTAATGGGTATTACCTGGAGAAATCCTTAAACTACTGCTACTAATGCCAATATGGTCATAGTGAATATTATATTGTGAATATAGTACCTGCAAATTTTAACGGCATTTTAATATTCGAGTAGTGTACTTTATGTAATGGTAATATTTTATAATATGGCTCATCTTTGTGTCTTAGTCGTTTGTAATTCCTAACTGGTCCACTAGGTCTATCCTCAGTATATGATTCTCTATCAAAATTAATTTTTGTAGTATTATTTTCTTTACTTAAATTTACTCTTTTCACTAAAATGCTTACTTCGACAAATTCTTTTGCTTCTAGTGGTGTGCATTTTATTGTTGAGTGATATCGATGGTTATAATTTTTTATAGCGATCTGTATCTTCATTTCTATCGTGAATTCATTATCCTCAATTGCATTTCTTTTTTCAATAAGTGTTGAGTGTAATCGCTCTATATCTGCGTTTCCTGTATGTGATTTTGGTGTTGTGAAATGTGAGTCGACCTGCTCTGCGTTGAGGTATGCTAAAATATGTTGTGACTTAAATTCATTGTCCATAATTACTTTATTTGGTTTTCCTAATTTTGCGAAGTGTTCTATAATTATTTCTTTTTTTGCTATCCAATTTCTGTTGATAATATTATATGCTGCTGCAAATTTAATGAGTTTGTCATTTTTTATAGTGGAATATATCTATATGTATTGTATCATTTTTTGCTGTTGGTGTTTCTGTTAGTTTAAATTTCGGTTTAATAGGATTTCTGTCGTATTTTATTTCTTTACATTTTTCACAATTATTTATGACAAGCTGTATGTGTTCTCTTAACTTTGGAAACTAAATTTTATTTTTTAATGTTCTGTAGCATTCTCTATCCCACTGTGCATGGATTCTTTCGTGTGGTGTAATGATAATTGTTTATGCAATTCTTCCTCAGTACGAATATCAATTGCCCTTTGAGTTGCCTTTACGAATTTTATATGATTTGCATCGGCAAATATGATTAGTTGCACTTTGTGATAATCACTATCGGATACTTCAGCATAAATTCCTACATGACCTGATTTAACATTTTCTTTCAAAATATCTTTGTGTTGCGTGTACAACCCAAAAGCAAATAAAAACAAACAAATAATAATAACAAACAGACCACCTAGTCACAAGCAAGGTCATCAACGTAAACAAACCTTGAAACACTGAGCACATGTGAGTGCAATATGATCAAGCTGAGTAGTGCAACATAACTTAAAACAATAAAACGGCATGAACGTAAACAATAAAAGAAATAGTGATTATTAATGAATCACGCATGTTGGCTAAGCGCAAGCAACCACTTCTAGTATTATCAAAGAGCCGATCTTATTACAACTTGCACAAGTGGGTCATTGCATGTGACCAAATATTTAGTATTGCATTTTCGCGGAAGACACAAAATGCAAGTCTGCATATTTGGTTACATCAATTAATGATTGGTTTAATTAAATAGTGACTGGAAAATGGGTGTGTCTTAGAATAAGAAAAATTGTAACAAATTGTTATAAAAGAAAATTAAATTTAAAATAAATAATGATTATACACATGAAAGTCATACCGGCAGCATTGCCTTCTTTTTTTATTCACAAATCGGCCTTGTGGCCTTTATACACAGCGCGGCTCGCTTAAAAGCCAAAACCTTTATTTCGAATAATTATTTAGGATTCTTAAATATTTTTAAACACAGTACCAAACGTAACATGGCGATCCTGCGGACTCAAGCCTAGGCAATTTTTTTGTGTGGAATCTTCTGATTGAGCAGAACTCAACTGCTTATACGTGGAGTTTAAAGCCAGATGTCCCAGTACTCCAGAGAAGAGCTGGATGAATTGTTGCAGCAACTGAACCACCCAGAATTTTTGTGGAGGAAGAATTCATCCCAGAATCTGTGATTGAAACCTCTCAACAAGCGCCACAATTGAAAAATTTACAGTCGATGCCGTTGTAAAGCTCACTGGAAAAAAAATTGTATGGACGATTGTACTCCCGAAGGCCAAGGAACAAACAAAAATAGCCATGAACAACAACAATAACAACATCAGCAGCAGCAGCAGTAGCAGCAACATATACAGCATGAATAATATTATAGGGATTGTATCAATTATTTTCATAGTAATTGTAATAATTTACTTTATAAATAGGCATTTTAAAACTTATGTAAAAAAAGAGATCATTAAGAACATAAATTTAAATAGCACAACAACTAGCACTGTTTAAAAAAAAATATAAAATTTTTTTTAATAAATAAATCTATAACATATAAAACAAACACTTAAAGGAAATATGGTAGAATTTGCGACTAGATGTTTTTACCAAGGATGCTTTGGAATATTATTTAATAAATATTGTGATAAATGTTATAAGAAAATAGTTGATCTCGTAGTTATAGTTGATCAGTTGATCTCGTATATTAGTTGGTGTCGGTTGTGTTTTATCGTGTTATGTAAAAGCCTTTGTTTGTTATATTCGTGAGTGTATTAAAACAATTTCAATATCGTAATTACTTAAATATTATATTGTACTTACTAATGTCATTAATATACAACTATTCCATTAAATAATAATTGTGCATTTAAGTTGTGTAAGCTTAATTCTTGCATATTAACTTTGTTTAACTTGTTTAGTTAATGCAGTGTTGTTGTTTTTGCATGCTTACTGTGTTTTAGTTTCTTCTTTGTGCGGTGATTTGTTTATCTTCAGCTCAGTGAGTGTTGTTTTTGTTTTTTAGTTTCTACTAAACTGTGCAAAAACTGCCTGAATATAATAACCCTAAAAGCACATTTTGCATCTGCTCACTTTTTAAAAATTAAACATGGATTAATTTTCTGCAGAAAATATCGTTGCTTGTTCTTTAGACGAACTTTGCAAAACCCAAAACATTCTGAACCCCATGTTCAGCTGTTCTGGTACATGTGAGCAAATGTTTCATGCATCTTGTGCCGGTATTTCCAAGTCATGCCTTGACGACTTAAAATCTCTGCGATCAGGTCTTCGCTGGTACTGTGCTTCGTGTAGGGCACTTTCCCCAGATGAACTTTATTCAAGAATTAAGCTTTTTGGGGAAAGTCTTAACTCGTTAAACAACAATTTTCGAGAAATTGTAACATTTTTTAGTGAAGTTAGGGCCGCACCCAGTACCAGCGTCTATGATGAAAATTCCATTTCGGAAAATATCCCGTTTGCTTTGTCACAGACTGTTTCTTCCGGGACACAAACAATCCTTTCATCAGAAGACCATATTATCTCAAAAAGAAAGAAAAAAAATAAAAAAACTAATAAGAAGCGAAAATCATCTGGATCTACTTCTCAGGCTAAGCAGCCCTCAGCACCGCTTTTGAACAGGAACACTCCAGTTACTTCCTCGTCACCTTCTAACATTCCTTCTTTGACTAATAGTTCAGTTTTGACTCCTATTGAGCCTAGAAATCTGTGAAGCTTAAGGGCAGTGTCGAGGAAAAAAATTTATTTATTTCACGTCTTCAGCCCGACACAACTGTTGAAAATGTATTGACTTTTATCAAACATAATAAATTATTGAGTCAAAATGCATTTTGCTCATGCAAAAAAATAGGTAATAAACATTCCCATGCTTCCTTTATTCTCACAGTTCCAGCTGAAGAGTTTGCAACTGTTCTAAACTCTAATTTGTGGACTGATAATATACTCGTTACAGAGTTTCAGCCTAAGAATAAGCCCAGAGGGACGACTCAAGCCGCTTGTCAATCCCAAAAAAACTGAATAGGTTATCCCTTTACTATCAAAATGTAAGGGGATTGCGCTCTAAGACGCGAGACATATTTTTAATGTCTCAGAATTTCTCTGAGGATATTATCGCACTGACTGAAACTTGGTTAAACGGATGCATTACTGACTTAGAATTGTTTGATAACAGTTTTGAAGTTTATATACATGCTGACAATACTTCTGCTGTCGGTGGAGGTGTCTTATTAGCTGTAAGGAACTCCTTCGTTAGTTCCATTATTGTTATTCCCTGCTCTGCTAACATCAAACTTATATGCGTCAAGGTTGTACATTGCAATTCTAATGTATATCTTATTAATGCATACGTTCCTCCTAAGAGCAGTGTAGAAGTTTATGCAAACCTTGCAGATTGCATAAAATATGTCATAAGCATAATTGACGTTAATGACGACATTTTATTGTTAGGTGATTTTAATCTGCCTGACTTGAAATGGGAATCTTCTGACGATGATACATATTTTTGTGCATCTAATTCGAAGACTCGCCAAGAGCATATATTTGTTGAGCATATGGTACAAATCAGACAGGGATAATATAGTAAAGTCTAACTCAATAGATAAAGTTTATGAATTCAATTTTAAAAAAGCTGACTTTTTGAAGTTGAATCATTTACTTCAAAGTAAACTTAATGTTATTTTAGAATATGTTAATAATAACACTCTTGATGATTCAATTAATTTTTTTTATATGGAAATCTTTGCTATGTTTTCTCTGTCCGTGCCATATAGCCTCAAATTTACGAAAAATTTTGCTTACCCCTGGTACACAAAGGAGTTAAAGATTCTTCGCAACAGCAGGAATAGGGCATGGAAAAAATATGTCTGTAGCTTAGACTTGAATGACCTAGAAATCTACAAGCGTTTGTTTCTGGATTTTGAAAACTGCTCAGCTACCTTATATCAAAATTATTTAGACAGTACTTAGCTGAGAATATTGTCTGATCCGAAGAAATTCTGGGGTTTCATAAACACCAAAAAAAATCTGATGGATTCCCTTCATCATTTAAAACCTCTGACGGATTTACTGACGATCCTGTCGTAATTTGTGGTCTATTTGCCAATCTCTTTAAAGAGTCATTTTGTTCAGACTCTTTTAATCCTGATGAAGAGTACTTTGAATATATGAACTCTACACCCAGGGTTTCGTTGGATTCTATACCCTTTACTTCAGAGGATATTTTAAAGTATATTGGATTGATCGATGAGGATTTTAATGCTGGACCTGACGGAATTCCTGCCGTAGTGTTAACACGATGTGGTTCCGTTCTAAGTCAACCACTGTCCATGTTATTCAATATATCAATTAGCGAAAGTATTTTTCGACTTTTTTGGAAAAAATCTTTTATAGGTCCTATCTATAAAAAAGGTTGTAAGAACGATATAAACAACTACAGGCCTATCGCGAAACTCTCGTCGATTCCAAAACTTTTTGAGCGCCTCGTGTATGATCGTGTGCATGGTGAAATTATACAGGTGTTAGCGAATTTTTTACCACGCCATAAATTTATTTTTTCCTGTCAAAAAATTGTGAGCGAAAGAGTGAAACAATTGACAAGTGTCAAATTAAATTATTGTTTTGTTTGCTGAATGAAAGTGTTATAAGATTTTATAAATTTTTAATGGAATTCTGTCGTATTGTGAACAACGTATTGCAGGTTGTGTCAACCCATTCACCTATTTGGCCATTCCATTGTTTGCGCTATTGTATATTAAACGGGCGCTGGATTGTACCACTGAAATTAAGCTTTATCCAGAAAGCAGATTTTGTTGCATTCACATCCTGTCTGGTTAAAGACCATAGCAACTGACATCATATAAATAACTGGAATCATAATAATATTGATGAAAAATGTGCACTTGGCAAGTAAGCTGGTTTTAAAAGCATCTGCAACACCGTACTCAAAACAAACAAAATTATGGAATTGTGTGGCTTCGTTTTATTACAATTTCCAATAAATTGGCATTTCTGCTTCCTTTCAATCCCGTACACAGAGCAACAAAGCGGTATCTGTGGCGTGTTTTCCTGCGTACCGCCTTCTGCTCTACGGATGGCTCACGTTCGCTCAAGTCAACCAATCTGAGTGCCATGAATCGCGGTACTGGTGGAAGCAGCATTTTTAATAGCATCGTTGCCACCGTCTTTGGTTGCACCGGCTTTGTTGGTCGTTATGTCTGCAAAAAGTTAAGCAAAATGACCCAAATGATTATGGCTTATCGCGCTGACCACTATGAAGCGATAAGGTTAAAGGTTTGCGGCGATTTGGTACAAGTGCTCTTCCAGTTTTACATTCTAGCGATGAAGAGTCGATTCGCCAGGCTGTCCAGCACTCCAATGTGGTCATCAACTTGATTGGACGTGAATTTGAAGCGAAGAACTTAATGTGAACGATTTACATAAATGTGGACGCATTGCCAGGTAAGTGCAGGCTAGCAAGCAGTTTTATTTTGCTATAAAAACGTTTATTTTTCCAGAATCTACCGCGAGTCTGGTGTTGAGCGCCTCATTCATTTGTCCCATTTAAACGCATGCCCAAATTCAAGCAGTCATGTATTGAAAATTGGCAGCAACTTCTTGCGATGTAAATACTACGGTGAGTTGCAGTTACGTGAAGAGCTTCTGAAGTCACAATCATACGTTCTTTTGATATCTACGGCTCAGTTCCGCAATATGCCATTGTGGCAAAAAGGAGAAAAACCATCAAGCAGCCCGTTTATGTCTCCGATGTGGCACAGGCAATTTGCAACTTCACTAAGGATAACGATTTTGCTGGCAAGGTCTATCAAGCTGTGGGGTAAGCTTTTAGGAGTAATGAAAAAAATTCAATAAACCACGAAATAATTCTTTTGATTTCCAACAGAAAAAACGTTATCAGCTAAACGAACTGGTCGCAGTACATAGAAACGTTAACGATTGCGTGAATTCTTTACTTGTTGCCCGCTCGTTGTTGTACGGAAGTAAGGAAGAAAATAATAAAATTACAAAAATTAGTTAAAGTGAAAGGAAATGGTGATATAAAAGAAATAGGGTAAGTGTGGGTAAATGTAAACAGAGGTAAAAGTAAACAAACATCATATGTGCAGTGAAAAACCTTGTTTTAGGTGGAATTTTGTGCAGCACTGCAGACATATGCTTGCTTACTTTTACCCCTATTTACATTTACCCCTATTTACATTTACCCCTCTAACCCTATCGTTGCTAAAGAATAATGTTGCTATCTTCCAAAAAACCAACTCTTTATAAATACCAAAAGAAAAGTAATGCAAGTACAAGGTATTGTATATATTCAGGCATGTTCTGCATCCATAAGTTAGAGTTTAATGTTTGCAATGTGTAAATAAAAATTTTTACAAAGTTAAATTTAAATAATAATTAAGAAAACAGTAAATAAAATTGAACATTAATGCTGTAACTTGATATGTCGTCTCTATTCTAAATTTCTCAAGCGCTTGCACTGAGGGCTTTTAGAATTTTGTTAATAAAAACGTCGGTTTTAGTTGTTGGAGTGTCAAATTTTGCAGGAATAGGTATTATAATAATTTAAAAAGTAGATTTTGAAATTTTTGTTGTTACGTCTTTTTGCATTTTAGTTGACGATATATTTGTATTAAAAAAAACTTGTGCATTCTTTTCCACACGACCTTAGAGGTAGAATGAAAGGTGCGTTTTTTTTTACATGGTATCCCCTGTAGGCCTAATCCATGGCTTTAGTATAAAATGAGGAACATAATAAAACTATAAGAAAACAAAAGAATAAACAAAATTTTAAGAAATTATCCATCGAAAAGCATACATTTTTACTTACACACAAATATTAACATATTTTTTAATTTAAAGCAAGACTTTTAGTAATTTGGTGTTACCCATAATCCTTTGCTTTTGCTTTTGGACTTTAAGCCTTTGGTTAAGGTTCTTAATGCGGAAGTATATGCGGCATTTACAGAAGAAGAGCTTTATTTCAATTGACAAGTTTATGGTTGCGCTTTGCTCAACCAAATGAATTTTTAGATTGGGCATTTCTGAAATGTTGTCACCATTAATTCGATAAAATACATGCTCTAATTGCCAAGGAATTTAAAAGAAGGTTTTTTTAAATTGCCCTTAGAAACTTCGTCAACCCACGTCCATGAGCTATTAGTGTTATCTTCAAACTCATGTAGGTTGAGTTTTCGAATAATATAGCCTGCAACATACTCGAGGCCATCACCATGAAGCTCATTAAAGTCGTCTGATAGTACTTGAGACGGAAATTGGTCGCACTCACTGCTCTCCTGATCAATCTCTTCTGGTATAATTGAATCAATTGCTTCAATTAACTCTTGGGAAGAAATTTGATCGAAATTATTTTGGTCAAAATCTTTTGCAGCTGTGGAAGTGCTAGGTGTGTCAAAAGAACCAAGCCAATTTGTGGTGTCTACTTCTACGCTGCCTCTGTTGCTTAAAACTTTGGTATTTCGTGCTGTGCAATATAATTTAAATTTATCGTAATTTAATTTTTTATACTTTTGAAATATTTATAAAATTTTAATATGTAAACTTCTTAAAAACTAAGAAGCCATTAACTTAGTGTTAAATTAGTTAACCAATATGAAATTCTAAGTATTAGTTTAGATCATTTATTTATTTATTTATTATCAATGAGTATTAGACTAGTATTAGTACTAAATGCTAGATATATTAATACTATATTAATTATAACATAATCCAGTGTGTGCAGTCCTCAGTTTGCAAAAGGATCACGGAACAAAATAAAAGGAAATAAACTGAAGGAAGAACTAAGTCATGAATAATTGAATATTCGTTGCAAAACTAAAAACTTACCCAAAATATATTTACGCAACCTGTATTTAAACTGCATAGGTGTTGGGTGGTCATAAAAGCCACCTTTGCTACGCAATGTACTGAAGAAATGCTCCAGTATGTCTTGGTTAAGGCGGTTAGCCAGCACATATTCCAAGCCATACTTCAGGTTGAGATATTGGTACAACATGCGAAGGGCATTATTAGATACCAAAATACCTCTTTGAAATGGAGCAAGGCATTTCTTGTCCGGACGTATCTGTTGCGACATTACTCTGTCCATTTCCTCTAAAACACTATCTTGGTAGGGAAGATCTTTCCGATAGGTCTTTTTTCCTGGGTAATTGAATGTTGCCATCTTTGAATTATGGATGTCAAACCAATCGTTGACTAGCTGTATAAAAGCAGCAGTTTCTAATGGCAAATACATTTCCTTCCCAAGAGCATAGCACCGTCGTATACCAGCAGCAATTGTGTAAGAAAACAACTGAGCGGCAAGTTTAACTTTTTGTCGACCTGTTAGTTTAAAACAATTAGTATATTTTATAGAATACTATGTATAACTTATTTGAACATATTTCGTAAAAAATTTTATTGTACCTGTATTCTACACTGTCAAATGATCATCGCTAAGCTTGTACACAATGGACACATCGGACTTCGAAGCATGATTTGCAAGTTGCTTAATTGTTTGTGGCGCTAGTATTTTGTCGTTAACAAGCAGTCCGGTATCGAGAAAATGGTTTCGTATTAGTTTAAGCAGATGCGGTACATCTGCAAACACGAAAACTTTTGCTCTTATATCTAAGGGATGCTCGAACCATGGCTTTTCTATAAAACATTTAATGTGCAAATTAAAAACTTGTATATGTATACTTTCATGTATTTCTTACACCTTTTTATTGTTTACTCAAAAAATATATACAATTTTACTTTATGCAGACATCATCAAGAAAAGATTCTTTTTGTTTTTTATAATAAATATTATTTATTTTCTAATATTTCGATAATAGTTTTAAGCTATGCTTATCGAAATATTAGAAAAAAATAATAATTATTATAAAAAAAACAAAATGCATCTCGAGCTTGATGATCTCTGCATAAAGTTAAATTGTATGTATTTTTTTATCAGAGCTGTAAAAGAATGCATTCAATATAATTTTATTCACAACAAAGTTAATCAGTGAATAACGAAATAAGAATGCATTCAATTAAATAAAATTTGATTTATAAATAAAATATTGAATTCACATTCATTTTTAAAAAATTATTAGTTATTCATTTCAATTATTAATTTTTGTTTTCATTAATTTTTTATGAATTAAAAATTTTTTATTAATTTCTTAAGACTCGGGCTCTGTTTCTTAAACAATTTTTAAAAATTAGTTTTTGCTGTAATTATCTATATGGTCAAATAAGTAATTGAATGAATATTTGAAATTAATAATTTTTATTATGTTGACTTTATATGATTTAAATACAAATTCTAAATGTTTGATAGTTTAAATCATACTTGATTTTAAATACAAATAGAAAAATTCGTTAGAACAATTAATTGTTTCTAACTTTGACCTTAAGCTCGATAAACGATTTTAAACTGTCAAACAACTAGAATTTGTATTTAAAATCAAGTATGATTTAAACTATCAAACATTTAGAATTTGTATTTAAATCATATAAAGTCAACATAATAAAACATAGAGGTCATTTAGGAAAAAACTTTAATCAAATGGTAGAGCTCGACCAAACGGAAACAGCTGAAAAACAAAATCAGCAAAAATTCTAAAAACAACTTCAGTAAACATGCTTTGTTAGTGCAGAATTCCAGCAGGCTGTTGGACTACATATAATATAGGCATAGAAACTAAAGTAAAACAGAAATACAACAACAAATGTGGCATTATGAAATTAAAGGAAAAAAATGAGAAATTGAAGCTTCAAAATCTCATCGCCCCGATGGTGCAGTGCGTCTACGCGCTTGCACGGGCAATCACAAAGATTTCTGATGACGCGTTTAGCACGCAGAAATTGTACAATAAAATCAATTTGCTAGTGGTTTTTTTCCTTTCATATTGAAAAAACTTTGTTGTTGTTGTTGTTTCTTTAGAAAAATTCGTTAGAACAATTAATTGTTTCTAACTTTGACCTTAAGCTCGATAAACGATTTTAAACTGTCAAACAACTAGAATTTGTATTTAAAATCAAGTATGATTTAAACTATCAAACATTTAGAATTTGTATTTAAATCATATAAAGTCAACATAATAAAACATAGAGGTCATTTAGGAAAAAACTTTAATCAAATGGTAGAGCTCGACCAAACGGAAACAGCTGAAAAACAAAATCAGCAAAAATTCTAAAAACAACTTCAGTAAACATGCTTTGTTAGTGCAGAATTCCAGCAGGCTGTTGGACTACATATAATATAGGCATAGAAACTAAAGTAAAACAGAAATACAACAACAAATGTGGCATTATGAAATTAAAGGAAAAAAATGAGAAATTGAAGCTTCAAAATCTCATCGCCCCGATGGTGCAGTGCGTCTACGCGCTTGCACGGGCAATCACAAAGATTTCTGATGACGCGTTTAGCACGCAGAAATTGTACAATAAAATCAATTTGCTAGTGGTTTTTTTCCTTTCATATTGAAAAAACTTTGTTGTTGTTGTTGTTTCTTTAGAAAAATTCGTTAGAACAATTAATTGTTTCTAACTTTGACCTTAAGCTCGATAAACGATTTTAAACTGTCAAACAACTAGAATTTGTATTTAAAATCAAGTATGATTTAAACTATCAAACATTTAGAATTTGTATTTAAATCATATAAAGTCAACATAATAAAACATAGAGGTCATTTAGGAAAAAACTTTAATTAATAATTTTTTTAAAAAGTAATGTGAATTTAAAATTGTATTAATAAATCAATTTTGCATTCATTGAAAGCATTTTTATGTCGTTATTCAGTTGTACTTAATATTCTGAACATGAATGCAGATTTTACAGCTCTGATATTTACATACAGTCTTAAGAGTCTTGATTTACCATAGGGGACTTCAAGCTCTTTCCAAATTAATTGGTTTGTTGGGCCCATATCAGATACAATAGCTACTATTGTGAAGCCAGCTTTGTGAAGTGATATTATAATATTATTTATGATTTCTTTTTGCAATTAAAATCGTAAAAAATAGGCAACTTCCAGGAAGCTTTGAGACCTCGTACAATAGCAACTTGGGCATATTTTTTTGGGGCTTTAATACAATCAGAAATTGCGTCGTACTCGTATGCCTCTTGCACCTTCATCTCATCGAATGATAAAACACAAAGTTTTTCATCATCCGGAAGAGTATTAAGATATTTCAGGCAATCTATTGCAAAGCTGAGTACCCCTTCGTCGATCTGTATTCTCCTTGCCCATACACTTAAAGTCACAAAATGTGGTAAGGGAAAACCTTTAGCATATAAGTGCCGGTAAGCCCTTGCAGAAGATGCTTGCAAACATATTGCATTGGAAATGTCTTCCCAACCCCAATGAATTTTTTTTTTAGGCTTTTCCAATTTCTTTATTTGGCCTTGAGTAAAAATTTTAGCTATGGAAGAATACATCGTAGCATGCTCTTGTAATTGCTTACGAAGGCCGGCGTTTTCTTCTTCAAGCCTGTGAACTTTATCTTCCAAGACAACAATTTCTACCCTAAGGTTTTCTTCTAAGCAGCTGTTACTGGGTATATAAATATAAATACATAAATAACACTTAAATATGAATATGGTATGCTTTAAATTCTACAATAACTCACATTGTTTGGGTGCTGCAGTTTATGTGAGTGGAATCTGTTTCCATATTAACTGTTGACTGCGGTTCCATGTTAACTTCCATATTAACTGGCTCTGACGTAGGTGCACGGAGCCGTGGCACTGCACCTGGTTGCAGTCGGATCATACCTGAACAACCTGGGCTATTTATGAAGTCTCCCTCATAGAAGTGGCTTTGACACATTAGGTCATTGCCTTTAATGCTAACACCACAAGCATCAATCCATCGTTGGCGCTTTAAATGGCACACTGGAGTTTTGAAAAACTTAAAAGTTTTATAATTATGCCTATTTTTGCATACAGCACAGCGTCGCACATATTTTTTATTGTTTTCCATTGTTTTGAAATCACTTTGCACAAAAAACACGAAATATTAATGACCGAATTTTAAAAAACGTATTCTCATTAAAATTTAAATCAATTTAACTTGCACTAAAACACGAATTTCACAAAACCTATTCTGATTCCAATTTAACTTATACAAAAAACACGTATTTCACAAAATTTATTCTGATTCGAATTCGCCATCAGCTGTTTTTGACAGGAAGTAAGAAATATCAAGAAAATTTTTTTGAGAGAAGTGTCAAATATGCTAACACCTGTATAATTTCACCATGATCGTGTGAATATTCACTGTGGGAAGGTCATGACAACTCGTCAGCATGGATTTGTTACTGGCAGATCCACTGTGTCTAATCTCCTCGATTTTACAACGTTTTACTTAAATTCATTTTATTTAGGTAAACAGGTCGACTGTATTTACACTGATTTTAGTAAAGCATTTGATAAACTGCCACACAACTTAATTCTATTTAAACTAAAGTTAATGGGTTTTCCACAATTTTTTGTAAGCTGGATTCAATCGTATCTGACAGAGCGATCTTATCAAATACGATTTCGAGGCGTATTGTCAGCTGAATTTATTGCTGAATCAGGTGTTCCTCAAGGTAGCCACCTTGGTCCACTTCTGTTTATTTTAGCCATTAATGATGTAACCCACATCATCAAACACTCTCATCTACTTATCTATGCAGATGACATGAAAATATACAGAACAATAGATGCTAAAGACAATTCAGATCTGCTCCAGTCTGATTTGAAATCCTTTGAAATTTGGTGTTCTAAAAACAATATGTTTCTAAATCCAGATAAATGCCAAACTATGACCTTTTCGCGAAAAAGGAATAATTTAATTTTTGATTATAAGATAAAAGATACTGCATTAAGTCGTGTAGATGCTGTCAAAGATCTGGGTATATGCATGAATTCTAAGCTATCGTTTAACGTTCATATTGATTACATTTGTAAAAAAGCATCTTCTATGCTCGGGTTTATGAAACGCTGGGCCAAAGAATTTAATAGTATGATCACAACTACAACGCTGTATTATGCAATTGTGCGACCTCACTTAGAGTATGCAAGTCAAGTTTGGTCCCCAAGTTACAATGTACATGTTGAACGTATAGAGAGAATTCAAAAACGTTTTGTTCGGTTTGCTCTAAGGGGCTTAAGTGCAACTGACACTTTAAACCTTCCTCCTTATGAGGATCGTTTAAAACTATTAAAAATGCAATCTTTGAATGAGAGAAGGAAGTCTGCAGATATCGTCTATTTACACCAACTCATAACTGGTGTATTCGATTCACCAGAACTCCTAACTCTTATAAATTTTAACACTAACCGTAGAAGCAGTAGAAACGCTAACAATTTAATTTACTTACCTTTTAGTAGAACAAATTATATGGCTACTGCTCCTTTACATCGCATGAAAACCTTTGTTAACAACTGTAGCTTTTTTGATGTTAACTTATCGAAAGGTCAACTCAAAAGTAGATTGAAAACTAATGTATGATTAGATCTATGTAAACGCATGGTTAGTTGTTATGTCTTGTGTTGTCCCTGAGCCCAACCCATATTATGGTGGGTAAATTTTTCTCACTTTGGATTGTTTTGTACCACTCTTATCGATATCATTAAGGCTATTCACGGTTTGAGCGTACTTTTAACAAATTGTATTTATAGCATTTGTTATTGTTCAATTTGTGAGCACCTCGCCATGTGACTGTCGTATAAAAAGATTGTGCAACCCTGTGATGTGTGTGATTATGCGGCTGTAGACAGAGCATAAAAATACGAGGTACAAAAAACACGTCCAAGGGCTGCTTTTATTTACGCGTGCCTGCATATTTGCATTTGTATGCAAAACAACAACAAAGCAAAATAAGCTTCCGTAAATTGGCGTACAAATAGCAAATCGAAGAAATGGCAGACCAGCGTATTCGAACTGTAAATGGCCTTATTGAGATGTTTTAATGTTATTTGGGCTGGTTCTTAAGATGATCTAATGCGGAGAAAGTGCGAAAAAGCTGTAGTAGCTGAACTCTATTGTTATTGCATGTATATAGTGGACATTGGAAAAGTTAGGTATCTAAGTTATAAAGCTACAAGTTTTCATTATAACTGTTTCAAATTTACTGTGTGTAGAGTGACTATTGGAGCAGGCGGGTTTAAGAATAGAGATATTGGAGTAATATGTCTTAAATGTAACATGATTGAATAAATACCAGATTTTGATGGAAATAGACTATGCATCGCAAATATTGACTAAACTGAAAAAGAGTCCAAATAGAACTTACACGACAGAATACATAAGAGATACGTTACGAGATTTACAGAAAATAAGACTCAGGATTAAAGAGCGACAGGAAGAAGTAAATTTTGATTTAATAATAGAAAAAAAATTTAATTTTCTTTAAACCTAAAAAATTTGAAAGTAAAGAATAAAAAAAAAGAAAAAAAGAAAGAAAGTAACATGGCCTCATTTGATTTGATTACTGTGTCCAAGTTGGTTCCTGAATTCCAAGGAGATTTTCGTGATTTGAACAATTACATTGGTCTAATTGGATTCTATCAGAATACCTTGAAGGATGATCAACAAAAGCAAACAATGATAAAATTTATTCTGGCCACGAAACTATCTGAAAAAGTAAAGAATAAAATTTTAACAGAAAGCAAACCAACTACTCTTGAAGAATTTAAAAGAACGCTTCAGCAAGCATATAGATCTAATAAGACTACCTCAAAACTTCATAGTGAGTTAGCACGAATAAATCAAGGTAGTTTGAGTGCTACTGTATTCGGGTCAAATATAGAAAATTTACTAGCGTCACTAAATGAGCTACAGATTAGTGAGCAGGGTAAAACAAATCGAGAGATAATAGTAAAGTTAAATGATCAAATTGGTTTGACAACATTCAAGAATGGTTTAGTTGAACCATGTAGATCTATTGTAATGGCAGCAAGACCTGTGAAGCTAGCAGAAGCCATTAGGATAGCTTCAGAAATAGAACCTAATACAAATAATCGAATCATGTATTTTAATAAGTTTCACAGAGGTAGAGGCAATTATAATACAAACATAGGACAATTTAGACAAAATAATTTTGCAAATAATGGAAATTTTGTTAGAAATCATAATATTAACAGGAATTACAATAATAATCTAGGATACGATAATAATAGAGGTAGAAATAATACTAATTTCAGAGGAAATAATAATAGAGGACTTAATAGAAATAATAATAATAGTAGAAATTTTAATGATAACAGAAGAGGCAACCAGGGAAACTGGAATGCCCCCGGTGGTCAAAGACCGGGGAATTCTTAAATGATAAGAAAAATAAAATTTTACAGCAAAATATTATTAATACAAGTCAGTCTAATGAAATAACAAATTATGTTATAGTTAAGATAGGAAATAGTATAGTTACATTGCTAATAGATACTGGAGCAGACATTTCTCTATTAAATAGTAAGGTAGTAAATAATAATGTTGATAGTAGTGACATATATTATATAAACGGGATAACTAATGAGGTGACGACTTCATTAGGAATTTCACAAATAGAGTTATTATGGGAAGATGATAATATACTGCATACATTTCATATTATAGACGATAATACAAACTTAGGAACAGACAGAATTTTAGGTAGAGATTTTCTAATAGATTATAATTGTAAAATAGATTATGAGACGTATACACTAGAAATAACAACTGATGATGAGAATTTAGTAATACCAATGAATATGCAAATGAAAACTATAAAAAACATAAGAATTCTTCCGAGAGCAGAGACAGTAATGGCTGTAGACATAGGTGTAGATGAAGAAAGTGTAGTTTGTGGTAAAGAAATTAGAAAAGGAGTATTTGTAGCAGATACTATAATTAAAGCGACAGGAATAAAACACGTGAAATTTTTGAATACAACTAATAATGAAGTTTTGCTACCAAGATTAATACTGGGAATAGAGAAGATGAAAAACTATGAGATATTACATTTTAAAAACATCCTGCCAGATGAGAACAGATTCCAAGAACTACAAAAAGAAATTAATATTGATAATCTAGATAATACAGCAAAAGAAACAATATTAGAAATTTGCAAAGATTATCAAGGTATTTTTCACTTAGAAGGGGAGATTTTGACTAAAAATAATTTTTACGAACAGAAAATTTCAACAATAGATAAATCACCTGTGTACATTAAAAATTATAGGACTCCACATGCTAATTTACAAGAAATAAAAAAACAAGTACATAAACTTTTAGATGAAGATATTTTTGAACCTTCAGTTAGCCCATATAACTCACCCTTATTAATAGTTCCGAAGAAAGGTACAGGGGAAAATAAGAAATGGAGACTAGTAGTTGACTATAGAGCATTGAACAAGAAAGTCGTGGATGACAAATTCCCTTTAACTAGAATAGAAGATGTTCTTGATAAATTAGGCAAAGCAAAGTTTTTTCCACTTTAGATATGACAACCTCATTTCACCAAATTCCGTTACACCAAAAATCAAGACCATTGACAGCATTTTCAACTGAATCAGGTCACTACCAATTCAAACGTTTGCCATTTGGTTTAAAAATTTCAACAAATAGTTTTCAAAGAATGCTTTCTCTTGCACTAAGTGGTCTACAAGATTCAGCATTTTTGTATGTCGATGATATAATAATCTTTGGATCTAGTTTTAAGGAACATAACAAGAATCTGTCAGAAGTCTTTAAAAGATTACGTAGGTATAATTTAAAGTTAAATCCAGGTAAATGCACTGCAGAATTTTGCTGATATAGCAAAACCATTAAATCAATTTTTAAAGAAGCAGGTAATTTTTAGTTGGTCGCAAAGTTGCCGACAATCTTTTGAACTTTTAAAACGAAAAGTCATGTCACCACCTATATTAAGTTATCCGGATTTTTCAAAACCTTTCATACTAACCACAGATGCACCAAACTTTGCTTTAGGAGCAATTCTTTCTCAAGGAGAAATAGGTAGTGATAAGCCAATAGCATTTGCAAGTAAGTCCCTTAACAAGCATGAGTTAAATAAAGCGGTAATAGAGAAAGAGCTGTTAGCCTTACATTGGGGAATAAAACATTTCAGACCATATTTGTATGGTAGAAGATTTAAAGTGTATACAGATCATAGACTTTTAGTAAGTTTATTCACACATAAGGATCCATCATCAAGGTTATCTAGAATAAGAATAGATTTAATGGATTATGATTTTGATATCATATTCAAACAAGGTAGCATGAATACGAACGCTGATGTCTTATCTAGAATAAAATTAAGTTCTGAGAAATTAAAAGAGATGGTACCAATCAATAATGTAAATGTGCTAACAAGAGCAATGAAGAATAAAGAAACAAGTGATGCAGCAATAGAAATACCCCGGGACACGTCGCCATTAGAGACTGATCATCTTCATATATGGGAGTGTTTATCGATATACTAGAGGAGTAAAAAAGTTAAAATTTGAACATATGAAAGAAATTAAGAAAGGCCAAAATTGTGAAATATATGAATTCAGAAATATGTTGCATGTTAGATACAATCATAAGTCATTATCAGAGTTAAAATTGATTTTGAAAAAATTGTTATCTTATACAGAGCATGAACATTTGTATAAACTAGCGCTAGCGGATGATGATAGAATATTTGAAGAGATATCTGTGCACAGATTTAAAAAAATATTTGATGAGATTCAAGAAAATAAAAAGAGGAATTGTCTAGACATCTTATTATAGACTGCTCCAAAAAGAATAGAAAATGTAGAAGAAATGAAAGATTTAATAAAAAAGTATCATGACTCAAAAACAGCAGGTCATTGTGGTATAAGAAGATGCATAGCAAAGTTAAAACAAAGATACGTTTGGAAAGGGATTAATAAAATGGTTAGAGAATATATTAACAAGTGCAAAGTGTGTTACCAAGTAAAAATAAGTAAATACACAAAAGAGAAATTAATGGTGACAGATACGCCGACAACATCATTTGATGTTGTAACAATAGATACAGTAGGTTCTCTTAGACCATCCAATTCATATAGATACTTACAATCCAATGTGAACTCATAAAATTTGTAGAAGCATTCCCACTTGTTACAAAAGATGCAGTTAGTGTAGCAAAAGAATAGTAGAAAAATTTATATTAAAATATGGTTGTTTTGGAAAGCTAAAAACAGACAAAGGCAAATTGCAAATTGCTGAACATAGATAAGGTAACTTCTACACCGTATCATCATGAAACTTTAGGTACGATAGAAAGAAATCATAGAGTTTTAAACGATTTCCTAATGACATTGGACGGAAAGGATAATTGGGATGAATTTTTGCCTTACTACACATATTCATACAATACAACTCCACAGAGTACAACACACTACACACCATTTGAATTAGTATATGGAAAGTTATGTGCTCTACCATGTGAAATTATAAACAATCAAGAAAAATTTTACAATGTTGAAAATTATATTAGCGAATTAAAACTTAAGTTAAAATATGCGCAAACTAATGCAAAATATATCTGAAAAACAAAAGTATGTAAATAAAGCAAATTTTAGGATAGGAGATTATGTATATTTAAAAATAGGAAATAAGAAAAAATTGGATAAACATTTTAAAGGTCCTTTTGAAATTATATCTCAAAACGAGCCGAACAGTATAATAATAATAGATAATAAAGAAAAAAAGTACATAATAACAACTTAATTAAAGCAAGGAATATGTAAAAATAATGCTAAAATTAAATGTATGTATGTAATATTCTAAAAATAATTGTGTCATTTATGGTAACAAAATCATTTTTCTAAATGGTAAGGGTGTTGTGTGTACAACCCAAAAGCAAATAAAAACAAATAATAACAAACAGACCACCTAGTCACAAGCAAGATCATCAACGTAAACAAACCTTGAAACACTGAGCACATGTGAGTGCAATATGATCAAGCTGAGTAGTGCAACATAACTTAAAACAATAAAACGGCATGAACGTAAACAATAAAAGAAATAGTGATTATTAATGAATCACGCATGTTGGCTAAGCGTAAGCAGCCACTTCTAGTATTATCAAAGAGCCGATCTTAATGTAACTTGCACATGTGGGCCATTGCATGAGACCAAATATTTAGTATTTTTGCGGAAGACACAAAATGCAAGTCTGCATATTTGGTTACATCAATTAATGATTGGTCTAATTAAATATGTTGGAAATATGACTGGAAAATGAGTGTGTCTTAGAATAAGAAAAATTGTAACAAATTGTTATAAAAGAAAATTAAATTTAAAATAAATAATGATTATACACATGAAAATCATACCGGCAGCATTGCCTCCTTTTTTTATTCACAAATCGGCCTTGTGGACTTTATACAGAGCGCGGCTCGCTTAAAAGCCAAAACCTTTGTTTCGAATATTTAGTTAGGATTCTTAAATATTTTTAAACACAGTACCAAACGTAATATTTGATTGTGGTTTCACTTTCTGTTGAATTTATTTCAATTATTTTTCGATTATGAAGTAGTGTTATTTCGTCACCGGGGTTGTATGTTTAAATAATTTGGGTTTTATACTTGTTAATTATTTCGTCTCTAATACCTATGACTACTTGCTCTTCATATGCAGATTGAGTAGTATCGGATATCTCAAAATTAGATTCGCTGTCGTTATTTTTATTTGTGAGGGGGGTGCATTCTGTTGCCTACTCAAAAAATCTGCCACTTTGTTTTGGCTTCCTTTTAGATATTTTTAAGTTTAAATAAATTCTCGGTGGTTTTTATGTGTTTAATTATATTTATTTAAAAACATAACCGGCAAACTAACAGTATTGCCAATTTCCGACATTCGTGTTTATTGTTTGATTTTCAGTTACAGTCTGACTAACCTATGAACTTACTTCTACTTATATAGCGTTGAAAACAATGGCCGCATTCAGCGCAGACAACAGTTGGCAACTGTTGTGTAAAAATTCGCTGAATGGTACAAATTTGGTAGCGCTAACTAAAACTGATAAAGTAGCGAACGCCTTTTAATCGAGCGAACAAATTCTATGCTACATGAACACAACTGTTTGCTTAACTGTCAGAGGCTGTTACTGACGCTGTTAATTTAATAAACGCAGAAAGAACGCAGCAAATTAAAGTCAGAAACCTTTGCAATTGAATTAAATTTACATTAAAATTAAATTGAATCTAACTTCTGACGTGTAGTCAGAACACATTCAGAGAAAAACATCGTGAACTAAGGTAGCGCTACCATTACAGGTCACAACAGTTGTCTGCGCTGAATGCGGCCAATATCTAAGCGGTGACTAACACATTTGGTAAATGTGTCAAACTATTTCGGTTTCAATTGCTTTTGAACTTTCCACTAGGGTTTGTCTGGCGATCATATGTCGTCGCATTCGCTGCAATAAAATGCAATAAAAGAATGAGCGTAAAAAGGAGTAAAAACCCGAGAAGGGTCATATGTCCGTTTGGCTTATCGCTTGGTAATTGTTTCCACGTTTACCTACATTTGACGAAAGTCACTACACCTCCCCGTTTGGAAAGCGTGATCATACAAATAGAGACGATTTAAATGATCATGCTGTACAATGGAATGTTGCTTGGGGTGTCAAATGTATTTTGTTGTTTAGTTTACTTGCATATGTAATTTGTAAAAAGATTTTTGTTTTCTTGTGTATATTTTTATTTTTACCTTATTGTAAAAGATTTAATTTGGAAAATTTATATAGGTTTTTCATTTCATTCAATTCATTTAGGTTTTTTATGAGAGTAGTGTGGTTAGGTTGTTTTTAATTGTATATAATATTTATGTATTTGCCTTTAACAATTTGTAATTTTAATCTAGGTATTTATGCATTAGTCCTGGCCAGGATAGTCTTAAAATACGTTTTAAAATTTTATTATGCTAATTTTAATCTGTTTTTATGTACAATGGTTGTTTTTGAGTTTATATCGATTTTGCAATTACCCTGAGTGTCTGTTTCTATATGGGCCTTTAAAGATGCCGTCCAGCTTGTGGCCGGCTTCATCCTTTAGGTAGGTCATGTTGTTTGTTAGAATACTTTGTGGATTTGCTTTTTCATCGTAATTTTCCTTTGTTTTCACTTTTGCTATCTGTAGTAAATCTGTAGCTCGGTTTCGAGCTGTCTGTAGTTTAAATTTTAATTCTGATTCGTAGTCATCTATATTGTATATTGGATCAACTTTACCGTTTAATGTGAAGTCGTACGGTGTGGTAGTTTTACCGTAAACTAGCTCAAATGGTCTATAGCCATGGGTTGTTGATGGCGTAGTATTATAGCAATACGTGAAATATTTGAGCCAGTGCTCCCAGTCTAGTTTATTTATTGAAATATAGGACCTTATGTATTCATTAAATGTTCTATATGAACGTTCTACTGTACCTAATGTTTGGAGGTGATATGGAGTTCTTGTTCTATTTTTTATCTTCAGTAGTTTACATATTTCTTCGAAAAGTTGATTCTTGTATTCGGTACCCATGTCTGGTAGTATTCGTTTAATGGGCCCGTGAACTAAAATGCAGTTTTCTACTATAGCTTGGGCTACTATATTAGCTGCTTTGCTAGGTATTGCTACAGTTATGAGAAACTTTGATAAATCGCAAATTATTGTAAGAGCGTATTCGTTCCCGTTGAATGATCTGGGAAGAGGGCCTACAGTATCGATTTGAACGATGTCAAAAGCGGTTGCTGGTGTATCTGTTATTTTTTTACTATTTTTATTTTGTTACTTTATTTTTACCAGACTTGTTTTTATTAAAGCTTTCACAATTTTTAACATAAGACTTCACGTCTGAAGTCATGTTTTTCCGTGTATACTGTCGTCAAATTTTGATAACAATCGTGTGACACCTGGGTGGCCTCCAAATACAGGGTCGTCATGATATTTTTCCAGTATTTCTACTTTTAAAGTTTTGTTGCCTACCTTTTTGAATTTCTCTTTATCTATATGTTTAAACAAATTGTCATTGATAGCTATCTTTATGCCTGTAAAGTTATTATTACCAACTGCTTTTTTAAGTTTGAGAAAGTAT
Source organism: Dichetophora obliterata (assembly GCA_963920525.1). Taxonomy (NCBI): domain Eukaryota; kingdom Metazoa; phylum Arthropoda; class Insecta; order Diptera; family Sciomyzidae; genus Dichetophora; species Dichetophora obliterata. The sequence goes on from OY986439.1 coordinate 154,083,594, forward strand.
TGGTCTGGCGCAATTTTCTCATAAGCAATAACATCTTTAGCATCGAATTTATATATTTCTTTCTTTCCATGGAGTAATAATAATTTCGAGGATTCTTTTAATTTTCCATTAGTGGTGCACCTAAGTGTGAGGCGAGGTAATTTTTTCACTTCTTGATTTGTAATAGTATTGTATACGTGTTGTATGTTGTCTTTTTCTTTTTTCGTGGTTTTGGTGTAAGAGGGTGTATCCTTGGATTTGGACCTTATGATTACTTGTATCATGGCAGAGTTTTCTTCTTTGAGTCGCTTAATTTGCCCAAAATCAATGCGAGATAGAGCATCCGCACCGCAATTGTCCCTATCTTTAATATTTTCAATTTCAAAATCGAATTCCTCGAGGTCGAGCCTCATTCTTGTTAATTTGGAGGAAGGACTCTTCATGTTAGCGGTTTGTGATCACTTTTTATTAAGAATTTGGTACCATAAATGTACGGCTTGAAGAAATCTAGGGCCCAATGGATTGACGTAAGTTCTTGTTCTATAACTGACTTGTTGGCTTCCTCTTTAGTGAATGTTTTTGACGCGATGGCAATAGGTTGTAAGGGAGAGTTTTCTTCAAAGGCTGAGGTATCCTCAGCCGCTCCATGATCAAACGAAAGACCCTCGAACTTTCGCTAAATAAATAAAAGGACTAAGTGTTTCGATGCCTCGATTAAAATAATTTGCTTTATTTATAATCAAGTAGTTTAAAATAAGAATTTGTATATTTCAATTTTAATATGTACAAATCTGTTTATTATGTCTTTTTATTACAATACAAAATAATTAAATAATAATACGCTGGTTCGTAGAGTTGTTGTCGCTTGTGTCGTGCGGACGAGTGCTGCTTCGGCTTGTACTGGTGTCGAGTCGGTTCGGTTCGGGTTTGGTGAGATGCGAAGAAGTATAATTCTTGGCGTGATGCGGCGGCAAGTAAGAGGCGGTGACGGCTGGGCTTAGGGAGGACCCGACTGCGATGCTTTCGGCAAATAAACAAACTCTACGTTATTACAAAAAAAGGTAAATGCTTCTACGCTTCAAAGCGGTATGATTTAGTAATTCTAGTTACGCATTTTACGATCTACAGTTGCGTGAATTACCCTATTATATAAATATCAAGATCAATGCTCGAATAGATGAACGACCGACTATAGCCGGTGTAGTAATTCAACCGAGCACTTCAGACGAACAATCGACCGGCTGAAGCCGATGTAGAAATCCGTTTTAGCACTACGATGAGTAAACGACCGACTAAAGCCGATGTAGTAATCCAACGAACACCTTCGGACAATCGACCGCCTATAGCCGATGTAGTAATTCAACCGAGCACTTTAGACGAATGAACGCCCAACCGAAGCCGATTTAGTAATTCGCTTTAGCACTACGATGAACGAACGACCGACTAATGCCGATGTAGTAATCCGCACAAATAACCTTAAAATACCTACAATACTTATAATGCTTAAAAACTAAATGTATTAGTAACGAGCACACTGTCGATAGCTCGTCGGAAAACAACTACTCTTTAAATCGTAACAAGTGTCGGACGGTACAAAGCACTACGCTTCCGAGCCGTGCCGAAGTCAGACAAACAGCGTACTTTTAAATACCTTCGGTTGAAAACCGCTTGTGAATTATAGCGCCACTCATAATGTGGATGTTAAATTGGCCTGTTTTGTTTGTCACTACCGTGTGGCTGTTGTCTGCTTCGGGTGTACTGCGTTTGTGTGGTTGTCGTATGCTTTGATCTAGTGGTGGTTGTCTGCTTTGACCATGATGTGTTTGTGTGGTTGTCATATGCCTTAATGCATTGGCTGTTGTCTGCTTTGAACATGATGTGTTTGTGTGGTTGTCATATGTCTTGATGCATTGGCTGTATGCACAGTGGTGTAGTGAGACAGTGGCGTAGTGAGTGGGGTGCAACCATTGTACGGGGCACCGGTTAATTGTGTACCATTATAATCCTGACTCAATACGCACCACAAGCTATTTTGCTTGCATCGATTGTTATACAGAAAGGTTTTTCGAAATCTGGATATTGAAGTATTTCAGGTGATAATAAAGAATTTTTGAGGTATTCAAATGCATTTTCACAATCGGTTGTGCAGATGAATGGAGTTTTCTTTCTCGTTAATTTGGAAATATGTGTTGAATGATTAGAAAAATTCGATATGAATATTCTATAGTAATTCACGAATACTACAAATCTTTTGCATTCATCGGCATTTGTTGGTTCTGGGTAGGAAAGAATTTTGATTCGTCTGGTAAGATTCCTTGATCTGTGCGTTTGTGTCCTAGAAATGTTACTTAGGAGTCAAAGAATTTGTATTTATCTGGGTGAAGTTTAAGATTTGTGGCCCTACAAACATCGAAAACTGATTTTAAATTCTCAAGCATGTGATTTTCCGAGCAGCCTACAACTATTAAGTCATCCATATAAATGAAGGTTTTATTCGGCTTAAGGCCGGAAAATGCAATATTCATCATTCGTTGGAATGAGCTAGGTGCAATTTTTAATCCAAATGGTAAACGCTTGAATCTAAATGATCTTTGATAGGATGAGAAAGACGTTATGTTTCTTGAATTCTCCTCTAGTTCTATTTGATGAAAACCAGAGATTAAATCCACACAGGAAAAATATTTGGCACGACCCAATTGATCGAGAATGTCATCGACTCTTGGTAGTGGGTATTTGTCTGACGCTAGTTTTTTAATTACTAATCTCCATTTTTTTTCTGAGGAATTTGGTAAGAATTTCTTAGGTACAAGAAGAATTGGGCTATTATATTCCGATACTGAAGGTTCAACTATGTCATCTTTAATTTATTTGTCTATATGTTTTTTGTTTTCGGGCTTATGATTATGGGGCAATCTATAGTTTTTAATGCAGACTGGTGTCTGGTCTTTCAAATGCAATTTTTGTTTATAAATATTGTTAACAGTGCAGTGATCAGTCTCTAAAGCGAATACATCTGAATAGTCTGAGCATAAATTTAGTAATTTATCTCAGTGGTATAAAGGACAGTTTTGGGTTAATTTATTTAATATAGTGTGCCTTCTCTCTTCTGTATCGTTTGTTTTGCTAATGTTAACCACATTGTAGTCATCTAAGGATTCTGTTTTGATCTTATTTTGTTTAAGAAAAACGTTATTATTTGTTGTATTTATTATTCTGACATATGGATTCCTCGTGTTAACTATTGTATTTGCTATTATTATGCCTTTTTCTAACTCTTGGCTTGGGATTAGTATATTTTCTGCGGTTGCAACTATGTGGATCTTCCTAATTACTTCTGCTCTTGCCGGTAAACTAAGTATTTCCCTTGTGGGTGATTCTGAAATTTCTAGTTCCAAGTGACCTTTTAGAGAGTTTGGTCGTATTATCAATAGACTTTGACCATTATACTTGTAATCTAATAATCAATTGAATTGTTTTATGAAGTCTAACCCTATAATACCATCGCAAGGGATTGGAAAATTTTCATCTACTATTTGGAAGTTATGAATGATTTCTGAGTTATTTATATAAAGTGTAGTTGTAGTGGCACCTAAGGTTTTTATGGTACCATTTCCAATGCCTTTTAAATTGTAGATATGATTTTTATTTATTTGAATTTGGTCATTTGTCGATGTTTTGTAAATACTAATTTCCGAGCCTGTGTCTATTAAAAAGGTGGACTCGTAGTCATGAGGAATTTATAGTGACAAAATTACTAAATGACAAATTGATGTTTAATAAGTTCGCAGTGTTTAATTTTACGCACTCCCCAGTTGGGCACTCTGGGAGTGCTCTGTGTTTTCTGATGCTTCCGTGTAGCGTACATTCCTGTTTGGGTTATTACGGCCCCTATAGTTATTATTGTTATTGTTGCTTCTGTTAGGGTTACCGTTACCGTTATTATAGTTGTTATAGTTACCGTGGTTTCTACCCCGATTACTTTGGTAATAGTTTCTGTAGTTTCTATTACCTCTGTAAGAAGTATTTCCTCTAAATGAATTATTTCTCCTGTTAGAATTGTTCCCCCCGTATGAGTTATTTATATAGTTCACCTGAAGGGTGCCTGAGCTTTCGGCCCCTAACTTACTGCATTATTCTGTACCACGAACAAGCACACCAACGATGAGAAAGACACAAGAAGCAGTACAATTTTGTATGGAAAAATGTATTGCTTCTCGTGTCTTTCTCATCGTTGGTGTGCTTGTTCGTGATACAGAATAATGCAGTTAATGAACTTGGTGATTGCGTCACTAACCGTTGAAAACTGTCCTGCCCCTCATTAACATTTTTACTTCATCAGACCTTGCATTTGTTCTTATTGCTTTGGCTGTCGACTGCGCTGAATAGTTTCTTGCCAACGCTGACGACATTCCATCGGAAATGTAAGCAAACTCTAGCTGTTGCGCAAGGGATTCAATTTCTTTGGCGAAATCGCAGCCAGTCTTGTTTTGTTGTTTTATGTTGAACAATTTGACTGCTATACTTTGTGAAGACTTGTGTTTCACGTTAGTGGTCAGTGTGCTTTTTATTGCCCCGATTGTTGCTTCATTGGTCAATAAACTGCTCGCTGTTTGGTTGAGTTTGGTTTTGATCAATGAAATTGCAATGCTTTCGTTATTTCCTTTGATCGAGTCAAGTTTGTCCAGCGCATTAATGAATTTGGTCAAATTTTCAGCTTTGCCATCAAACTCTGGCAACAACTTTGTAGCCAAATTTATAAATTCTACGGGAGTCATTGTGTTAGTTTTTTCTATTTCTTAGTCTGATGTTTCTCCTCCTGCATCTTGGAACTTAATTATTATGAATTTGTTTATCTATTCCGGTACTCTGTCCCTAATTTCTAAATGTCTGAAAATTGCTTCTAATCTTGTTTTGATTGAGGAAATTATTTTATGAATTCGTCCTGGTGATTGGCGCTTAGGAATGGGTAGACTGTCTTGCTGAGGCCTGTGATGGTATTATGCTGATAAACTAGTGTTCTTAAATGTTTTATTTAAGTGTGGTTGGAGGGTACTGGTGTCCTATTCAGGCAACCTGTCAAATTCTGCCTTAATGCTTCTGAGTTTGTCTGTTATGTCCCTCCATGTGACAGGACTTGTCATTTATGGCTTTTGCAAAATCGACATAAAGTTTACAATTTTAAATCCTTGGCGTTGCAGCTGTTATTTTATTGTGTTTGTATTTAAAATAACTTTTTATTAATGAGTACAGAACTGTGATTGTTAGCAACATGACAATAATAATAATAGCGTGTGAAATATTCATTCCTGATTCGTTGTGGTTTATAACTATTTTCCTATGGTGGTTGATTTTTTCAGCTAACTTTTCTACTTTTTCACCTTGTCTGTCTTTTCCAACTTCGTAACCAGACACGGCTATTGGTATTGCGCCAAACGCTTTCTTCCACCACGACATTATATATATATATATTTTTTTTTTTAAATACTTAAAATTATTTTCTAAATAACCTTTTTTCTAAATAACTTGCTGATCAGTGATTACTGATGCACATAGATGTCCTTTGAAATAGTTATTCTTTGGAGTAGTTGCGATGAGGTGATGATTCCATTTACAAAAGTTGGGTGCGCTGATGCTTTTATTGATGTAATTTTATCTTTTGATTTTGTTAATTTATTTCAGCATTTATGAATTTGAAGTTTCTGACTCAGAGCTTTAATTAGTTCCTTGCTTGTTATTTTTGTTTCGATTTTTCGTTCTTTATAATCGTTGTTAAGCGTGCTTGAAAAATTCTTGAGTAATTCGTACTCGATATTGTCACTTATTATCTTATTTTCCAGCAAATAATTTTTGAACTCGGTTTGAAACGGCATATTATTACATTATTTTAGCACAACACCGGTTCACTAATAAATTCTGGCACAGTTTATTTTCAATTTTTATTAATTTTTAAATTGATTAAGGTCCTGCCTAATATATGTAGCCGGCGTTTTTCGCCACTGGCTCTAAATTTGTTTTATATTTTTGGTAGCCGTTCACTATAAAGTGCAGAGGCTTTATATTTTTAAAAGTTGGCAGCTTATAAAAAGCTCAAAGACTTAAAAAAAAAGAATTAGCTGGCAGCTTTGGAGCTCAAAGACTAATTAACTTTATTTCAAATTTGTTCCTTTTTTTATAGTATGTATAACGGTATTTTGTCTTAAAACTAGTTAAAAATTGTTTTTGTATTTAAAAAGTAAACAGAGAATCATATGTTCTTTAATTAGTGTAAAAGTAATAGTAGAATAGCATATACATAATTTGTAATTTAGTAATAGTAGTATAATGTGTGTGAGTGAGTAGACTTAAATTATTAGAAAACATAAACATAATCATATGTTAATATATTTGCGTAGGAGTAAAAGTAAAAACGTAATTTCTTATGTTTTGTATTCAGTAATATAAGTACATGTGTGTGAATGAAATAGATAGTAGTGCTTAGTATGATCATATGTTCTTATTGTTAGAATATTATCTTAGTATAATACAATAAAATAGAATAAGGTGATACGTACCGTAAAGGTGTGTATCTGTTAACTATGTTTTATAACTGTTTGTTTTAGTATTTTATAATGTAGAAGTGTATACATTACACCCTCACCCTAAAGATAAAAAAATTATTTTGAAATTTATGAAAAGTATTTTTTTTGTGTTATCAACTTATACAATATTTAAATATAATTATGTTGACTTTATAAGATTTAAATACTAAAATGAATGACTTTATATGATTGTTGTTGTTTCTTTGGAAAGATTCGTTCGAATAATTAATTGTTCTAACTTTGACCTTAAGCTCAATAAACGATTTTAAACTATCAAACACGTAGAATTTGTGTTTAAAATCAAGTATGATTTAAACTATCAACCATTTAGAATTTGTATTTAAATCATATAAAGTCAACATAATAAATATCGAGGTCATTTAGGAAAAAACTTTACTCAAATGGTAGAGCTCGACCAAACGGAAACAGCTGAAAACAAAATCAGCAAAATTCTAAAAACAACTTCAGTAAACATGGTTTGTTAGTGCAGACTTCCAGCAGGCTGTTGGACTACATATAATAACATAAGCATAGAGACTAAAGTAAATCAGAAATACAACAACAAATGTGAAATTATGAAATTGAGAAAAACTGAGAAATTGACACTTCAAATCTCATCGCCTCGGTGGTGCAGTGCGTTAGTGCGCGCTTGCACGGGCATCACAAAGATTTCTGATGACGCCCTTAGCCAGGCAGAAATTGCAATCAGATCAGCTAGTGATTTTTTCCTTTTCATATTGAAAAAAACTTTGTTGTTGTTGTTGTTGTTTCTTTGGAAAGATTCGTTAGAACAATTAATTGTTCTAACTTTGACCTTAAGCTCAATAAAAGATTTTAAACTATCAAACAACTAGAATTTGTATTTAAAATCAAGTATGATTTAAACTATCAAACATTTCGAATTTGTATTTAAATCATATAAAGTCAACATAATAAATATAGAGGTCATTTAGGAAAAAACTTTAATTTAAATATAATTAATTTACTTACACAGTTGAAAATTTAAAATAAAGAAGACACAATTTTTTTTACAAATATTTCTTTAACATGTTGTTCTTATTCTTTTAGTTTTCCATTAATATTAATTACTGAATTTACTCCTTTTTTGTTTACAATTACAAATGGTCCAATGTAAGGAGATTGATTTTTTCTTCTATTCATCAGTTTTATTAAAACTTTATCTCCAATATTTAAATTTAACGAATTTATATTTTTATCTTTTTCAATTCTATTCATTTTTGCATTATTTATTAATTCTTTTGCTTTTTGTAAAGAATACTTTAATCTATGTTTTAATTCTTGAGCGTAGTTGTCTGTATTATAAACTATTGATTCGAAACAATTATCATTTGGAAGATTTGCTAGTTTTCCAAAAATTAGCTCAAATGGTGTATAATTAGTATCAACATGAGGCGTTGTATTGTATGAAAAAGTGAAGTATGGGATCCATTGGTCCCATTCTTCATTTTTGCAAAAATTTAGCAAATATTCATTTAATACTCGATGGTTTCTCTCTATCGAGCCTAGAGTCTCATGGTGATATGGAGTACTAAATATTTGTTTAACGTTCAAAAGACTACATATTTCCGACATTAATTCATTGAGAAATTCTGTACCTCTATCTGATTTTAAAATTTTAAAGTGGTCGTATATTAAAATTACATTTTCAATTAATGTTTTAGCAACAGTTTTCGCGTCTTTTGTCTCCATTGAACATGCTATTCGTATTACGTACTTTGTTAAGTCGCACTGGCACGTTAGTATATATCTGTAATTGTTGGATAAGCGTAGGGGACCTACTGTGTCGATAGAAACGACTTCAAAACTGGTACTTGGTGTGTCTGTCATTGTTAAATTTTCTTTTGTATGTTTAGTCTGTTTGTTTAATCTGCATTTATCGCAATTGAGTATGTAGTTTTTTATCATTTTATTCATATTTTTCCATATGTATTTTTGATTTAGTTTCATCGTGGTTTTTCTTATACCGAGGTGAGCTCCGTGTGTCGAATTGTGGTATTCTTCGATTATTTGATTTTGTTTTATTTTGTCGACTATTCTTTCCGGTTCATTATAAATTAAAATTTTCAAATTTTCATTTCTTCTTTTTAAATTATTATAAACTTCTTTAAATTTGTCCATTGCAATGGTTTTAAATATATCATCATTTCTCTTTAGCGCTAACTCTTCAATTCCTAAATTATACATTTTTGATGATAGCTTCTCCAAAGTCAGGGAACCCTTAAAATTTTTATCTGTATTGAACCTTAATTTCTTCTTTTTTTAATGTCTGTTATGGATGTACAATCCCACACAAAAAGTTCATGACGCTTTATATGGGAATTACAATGCGTTTTGTTAAAATCAGTGTTTTGAGTATGCTTATTTCTAATCATACCTCTAGTTATAGCTAGTACGTTTTTGCTAACTTCCGTATTTGTCGGAATCATCGCTTTTAGTGAATCGCTGTTTAGATCTATGCTCGATAACGCGTCAGCATTAGTATTCATTTTTCCTTTTTTATAAATAATATTGAAATCATAATCGCAAAGGTCTAATCTTATGCGTGTCATTTTTGATGACGGACTTATATGTGAGAAAAGAGACACTAGTGGGCGGTGGTCTGTTAGAACCGAAAATTTTCTACCATGAAGGTAGGGTCGAAAAAAATTGATTGACCAGTGTATAGCTAAGAGCTCTTTCTTAATAATTGGCTTGTTCAGGTCATGTTTTGCAAGAGATTTGCTTGCATATGAAACTGGTAAGTCTGAGCCTACTTCGCCTTGCGACAAAACTGCACCGAGAGCATAATTAGAAGCGTCTGTGGTGAGTATGAATGGTTTATTAAAATCGAGATATTGGAGAATGGGGGGATTTAAAAGTTTTGTTTTTAGTTCATTAAATGAGTTTTGGCAATTTTGGTCCCAGTGAAATTTGGTATTTTTCTTTAAAAGTGAATTTAAATTTTTAGCAATGACGGCAAATTTAGGTATAAATCTTCGGTAGTAGTTGCAGAAAGCAACAAACCTTCTTACTTCGTTCGCGTTTTTCGGTATTGGATATTCTTTGATTATTTTGTTTTTGGATGGGTCGGTTTTAATTCCATTGGCTGTAATAAGATGTCCAAGGTAAATGACTTCTGGCTTCAAAAAACAACATTTATTTGAATTTAATTTTATATTATATTTTCTTAATCTTTCAAAAACTTTTAATAAATTTTCGTTATGATGTCCTAAACTACAACCGAAAACAATTATATCGTCTACATAAATAAAAGCTTCTATATCGAAGCCACTTAATGCGATGGTCAGCATTCTTTGGAAGCTGTTGGATGATATCTTCAATCCAAATGGTAAACGTTTAAATTGGAAATGTCCATTTCCAGTCGAAAAAGAAGTTAACGGTCGTGAGTCTTCGTCTAAGTTAATCTGGTGAAAAGAGCTGGTCATGTCCAAAGTCGAAAAGTATTTAGATTTTCCAAGTCTGTCAAGAACGTCTTCTATTTTTGTTAGCGGAAATTTATCGTTTACAATTTTTTCATTCAACTTACGAAAATCTACTACTAGTCGCCATTTTCTTCGTCATTTACTGACTTTTTAGGAACTACAAGTAATGGTGAGTTGTAGGGGCTCACTGAATGTTCTATTATATTGTCAGATAAAAGTTGATCGACTTGTTCATTTATCTCTGTTAACTGTGTTTGTGGAAGTCTGTAATTTTTAATGTATACCGGTGTCGAATCTGTTGTTTGTATAGTCTGTGTGTAAAAATTATTTGTACTTAAGTGTTCTCCAGGGAGATGAAAAATGTCTTCGTATTGTTTAATAATATTTATTATTGATGATTTGGCATCTGGGTCGTTGCAACCAATGTCTAACGTTTTAAGTAATTTTTCAAGTCTATTTTTGTCATATTCAGTGTTGATTTGACAAGAAAATATATTATAATTCTTTAATGGTTTGGTTTCAAAATCAAGATTGCTTAATGTTATATTTTTATCATTTGTGTTTAAAATTTTTATATGAACATTGCCATTTGCTGGTATTAAGCTATTGCCCAAAAATACTCCATTTTCTAATTCTTTATTTAAAACAATGCTGTCCTCGACTTTAATATTAATTGGCATTATTGATTCTGTTCTGGCAGGAATAATAATATTTCTTTTACTAAATTCTTTCAAAATGATAGTTAAAATATATTCTTTTTCTTATATAATAAGAGTAAGTGTATATGTTTCGAAATCTATTTTTGACATGTATTTCTCTAAAATGTCTCGCCCTATGATTCCATCGATTGCGATTGGGAAATCATTTTTAACTATATAGAAATTATGTTCGATTATTTCTGTTTCTATACTTAAATCCAAATTTGTTGTGCCTATGCTTTCAATTGCTTCTTTCGTTATGCCCGTTAATTGTGAAATATTTCTTGTATTAATTTCATTTATATTTTTTGTTTTACAAATGGAGATATCAGCTCGTGTCTATAAAAAATGTTAAATTGTTATTTTTACATAATAAAGTTACATAATTTGTTAAATGTTGCGTAATTTTGAAAATTAATTTTGGCCCCTGCGGGTAACAGTATTTGGTACCCGGCCATGGGCTGTACGTTATTTCTGTTTTGATTTCTTTTGGAATTGTTTGGATGGTTATTGTTTCGTTGTGAGAAGTTATTGTTTCTATTTGTATTATTGTTTGAAAAATAAGTGCTACGATTTATGTTATTGTTTGGGAATTGATTGTTTCTGTTTGCATTTTGAAAATTAGTGTTTCTTTATGTGTTATTGTTATATTGTGAATATCCAAAATTATTATTTTTTCTGTATGTATATTATTTTTTCTGTGAATATCCAAAATTATTATTTTTTCTGTAATTATTGTTTGAGTTGTTATTATTTCGATAGTTTTGTGTATTATTTCTGTAATTGTTTTGTGAATTGTAGTTGTATTTGAAGTTATATCTGTTATATTGGTCTCTAGAGTTTCTGAAATTGTCTCTGTTTCGAATTTGAAAAATTGTATTTTTGTCCGAGACTAAACTTTCTTCTGCTGTTAAACATCTCTCAACGGCTTCATTAAATGTTTTTGGTGTATTTGCCAATAATATTGTTCGAAATTCGGAATTAACACCTTTAGTAAAAACCTTTAACGCCATGCTTTCGTTAACTTTATATATTGCAGTTTTTGCTTCTTGAGTCGGATTAGTCAAAGTTTTAATTTAAAACTTAAATTTTTCCCTAAATTCAGATATGGTTTTATTATTTTGCTTGAGTGTACCAAGTTCGCTTAGTACTTGCTGCAAAGTTTTTGGATTCGGATAAGCTTTCTCTAACGAATTTTTTAACACTTCAAATGTCGTTGGCCTATTTAAACGTCCTAAAATACTTCGTACTTGTGCTGTTAATTTAAAATTATAAACGTACTTTATAAAAATGTCTCTATCTTCATTTCTTAACATATCATGTAATAACTCTGTTTGTACTACAAAATCTTCCAAATGTGTAAAATGTCCTTTAAAAATTTGTAGGTTTTTACCTACTGTATTTATATCAAAATTGGCCATATATAACAAATTATTCTCCTTTAATACTTCTTTAATATTTTTTCTTTTATTGGTAATGTTTCAATTATTTTTAATAATTCTCCATGGAGATTTTTAAATTTTAGTTTTAAAATTTCATAATTTTCATTTTTTTCAATTGAAATATTATCAACTTCGATTTTTAGATTTTTAATGTATTTCAACTTGAGCTCTATGTATTCTATTGAAAATTCTCTATGTTTACTCTTTCTTAAGTTGCTTTTTAGTTTTTCAATTAACAATATATTATTTTTTAGCGTATCCATTCATATGTGAATACCCTTAATGTTTACTTTTCATTATCTAAAATTTTTATTATTTCTTAGCACCCTGTGCCAGTGGCAAACTTGACGTTTTTGTTGCATTACAAGTTCAACGTGCAGGTGGCGCAACAAGTGCTCGTCGCTGAATAAGCATAAAAGCAAACGTCAGAGAACTAAAATAAAATGTCGGCTTCGGTTGTTTATATTAGCCCAATGTCGTGTGTGAAAAAAAGAAAAAGTGTTAAATTAAAGTATGGCCATATTTTAAAGTGTATTTTAATTAATGAGTAATTAGTATTGTATATTTGAATATAATAAAAGCTACGTTCCGTGTCGAGGTTATTATACTTTTCGCGAAAAGTTTTTGTTTTGAAGAAGTATTACTTGTATATGTGTATGTGTGTAAAAAAAATGTAAATACCAAAGTGTTGCTCAGATAACGTAATAGTAGAGCAAAAAATATAATAATTATATGCATATTTGCAAAGCAACAACCTATCTAATTATTAGAATAGTGAAAATTTTTAATGTATTGTGCGCGATTACAATAAAAGAATGTATTTAAAAAAAATTTAATTTTGGAATTATATGAAAAAGTGTAATATAATAAATTCATGTAAAATATTCAAAAAGTGGAATATTAAAATCGTGCGCGAGTGAGCGAAATCGATATTTATGCAGAAAGGAAAAAAAGGATGCATAGAAGGCAGAAGAAAAGTCAAGTGCTATGAATTTTATAAAATGGTTAAATAAAAGAAATATAGTGTAGTTAAATGTTTTTAATTTTTCTTAAAATTTTTTTGTAAAAGTTCATTATGTATAATTAAATGTAGTTAAAAAAATTTATAAATTCGCTAAAAACGAAAAAGTGAGAAAATGAAATATTATTCGTTGCATTTTTTGTTTCTGTTGCTGCGGCCTTCCATTTGTCGTTCTATATCCTCTATTTGTAGCCAGATTTCGGAGGCTACTTTCCAATGCGGTGGAGGGTCGCTGTTGACCATCCGCTTAAGGCTTGCCAGTCGTCGCCTGGTTTTGACAAGTTTTCCTCCTCGTCGTGTCCTTTATCCACCTTTGGTATGGCCGTCTTAATTTCTTCTTTGCAGCGTTCCTGACGCTTTTTGTACTCCTCGATGGAGATTGCCTTTGGTCCCTGGCCTGCCTTTGGTATAATTTTGGACGGTATATACCTTGGTGCTTCCGATGGGTGTCCAGTTGGTACGTATTCTGGCACTCTTACGTTTTCCAACTGCAGATTAATTGGTAAGCGTGGTGGCAGGATCGCCATGTGGTGTGTAGCAATTTTTATTAATTTTTAAATTGATTAAGGTCCTGCCTAATATATGTAGCCGGCGTATATTCGCCACTGGCTCTAAATTTGTTTTATATTTTTGGTAGCCGTTCACTATAAAGTGCAGAGGCTTTATATTTTTAAAAGTTGGCAGCTTATAAAAAGCTCAAAGACTTTAAAAAAAAATAAGAATTAGCTAGCAGCTTTGGAGCTCAAAGACTAATTAACTTTATTTCAAATTTGTTCCTTCTTTTATAGTATGTATAACGGTATTTTGTCTTAAAACTAGTTAAAAATTGTTTTTGTATTTAAAAATTAAACAGAATCATATGTTCTTTAATTAGTGTAAAAGTAATAGTAGAATAGCATATACATAATTTGTAATTTAGTAATAGTAGTATAATGTGTGTGAGTGAGTAGACTTAAATTATTAGAAAACATAAACATAATCATATGTTAATATATTTGCGTAGGAGTAAAAGTAAAAACGTAATTTCATATGTTTTGTATTCAGTAATATAAGTACATGTGTGAATGAAATAGATAGTAGTGCTTAGTATGAACATTAGGGTTGGACTAGTGCACGAGTTTTCGATTTCGATACGCGGCAACCCCTATTTTTGTGAGGTTTATAAAAAAAATGCATGAGCCAAAAAATGGGGGAGGTGGGGTGGGGGTAAATGGCTCCTCATCGGGGTCAAAGGTGGGGGAAAACGAGACAAAATACACGAAACGCTTCACAACTCTCGCCGGGTCGCTCCTAGAGAGGGGAAATGTAAGACCGACACCCATTATTTTTCCCCCTCCCACAATTTTTATGAACATACTAACCCTCTATCTGCGCTCCTTAGGGTGTGGCTCCCATACTAAATATTATTTTTTATAAAATTACCCGCCACCGCCCTAACTAGCTCCCAATATTTTTGTTACCCCAGCAGTTTTTAAGAACATACCTAGCCTCCATCTTTAATCATTAGGGTGGTCCCCATACAAAAATTTTTAATTTTTAAAAAAAATTTTATTACTAATATAAAAACATTTTTTTATAATTAATACAAATTACATAGTGATAATTAAATTAATTCATTTTTATTATGAGAAGGGTGTTTCTTTCTATTTTCATCGACAACCTGAAGCAAAAATATTTTTTCTTCTTCGTTGCGGCATAATACATTGTTATATTCTTCTACCAATTTCACCCCTCTTTCTGCAGCGTCATTCACAGCATGTAATTTACTCAATATTTCTATCGCTTGCTGGTACTCCTCGCGTTCTTCCCATTTTTCTGGGTCAGTAGCAATAAAATCCAACGACAATCCAAAGCACACAAAAAATTTTAATGTTTCAGTTGTTACGTATTGGCTTAAATCATTATTTATCTGCTATTTACTTATTTGTTTGATGTCACGTCAATTCTCTTCACACCTCTGAATCTAAAAATATTTGCTGAACAATTTTGATTGACACCGCTACTGCAGTGCTCTGAATTGTCATCGCATTCTTTTTCCAATGCTTCATCAACGTCGTCGTCTTCCTCGCTGTTTATGTTTTTCTCATATTTTTCTTTGTCTTCCTTAAATGCTATAATTGCGTTCGCCATTTTACGTTTGGTGCCGCAGGGAACATTTTTATCAAATAATGCGAGGGAAACAGCTTCACCACTTAGATACCAAAGATGTCCAGAGAACCTCTTCCACAATCTTTGCGCCACATCCTCATCAATTAAAGTGTAATCAGAAATCGCTACCAAAAAATTAAAATCGTTATATTGAGCTTCGATTGCACTGGTGGCTGTTAACCAAGCTTTGACGTAAAGAGTTACAATAAAAATGGTAATATAGCGAAGTCCACTTAGTTCGTCTGTATTAAAGCCGAAATGTTTTCGGAATAAAAACGTTTTTGAGCAGAATATGGCTTTCGCCATCCATCGAGCATGACTGACGGCTCCTGGTGGTCTAAAATGATAATTTGGAATATTTTCACTAAGAAACAATAAAATAATTTAAAGAAACTCTTTATAGTTTCTCTTTATAGAGAAACTCTTTATCTCTTGGTTGCTTTTCCTTCAGTTGCGCTAAACAAAAAGACTTGATCTCGTCTTGAACTTTGATTGGTATTTTTTCTGCAACCGTAGCATCTTCTATGCCAAAATCGGTACTCCTGGCCCAGACATTTTACCGAATTCAGCTTCAAACACTTCTTTTAATACCAATTCATAAATGTGATGTCTGCATGGTAGATAGAAAAGATCTCTTTCTAATATTTGCTCCAAAAAGATTGCCGCACCTTGAAATTGGCCAGTGTTTGTTGACGTGGTATCGAATGAAATTGCTTGAACACGGTCAGTGATTTTCCACTCATGCAAAAGCCCGTAAACGACATCCGCAATACGCCTACCTCTACCTTGACCCGACGGTATCTTTGGCACGCCAAGTAGCTGCTCCTTTCCATCGTATGTGACGATGATGGAAGACGATCAACTTTTTTATCGGTGCGTTGCAAGTCCGGCAACATTTTGCCATCCCAGTGCACATTGAAAAACTTTGTTTTACAGAAATATAATTTTTATTTAATATGGCATACCTGTGGATTTTCCTTTAAAAATGCAGCAATCTGCTGTCTATTTTTTGTACGGGCTTGTCGAAGGGACTTTCGATTGATTACATACATTTTTGGATCAAGTTGAAAAGCTTGTGCAGCAGCAATCAATATCCGAACTGCTGCTACATCTGATATCTTACATCTATCGAAAACAGACACAAGATCCGGAGTAATGCATTCGATTGCGCCTCTTCTTTCTTTTTTGGTATTCTTCTTTCTCTTCTTTCTTCTTTCTTCTTTCTCTTTCTCTTCTTTCTTTCTTTTTTTTTTGTATTCTCTTACAGGAAATCATTGCATCATCGACAGTTTCAAGCTCATTTTCTGATTCACTAGATTCAGTGGATGAAATCTTGCCAACTGAAATTACACAGTACACATTTGTAAATATCATAATTACACTGTAAAATTATATTTCTATTGTAATAATCATAGTTACCCGCTACTGCAGATTCGTTTTGAATTTTTGCGCGTTTTCTCCGCTTATCTTCTAGCCCTTTTCGTTCCGCTTGTCTTTTCTGTTTTTTACCTAAAATCTTGTCAACACCCGCCATGCATCCTTGACGCCCCTTTACTCTTTGCAGTTGCAAAAAAGCAATATCTTCCTGGTTGGTTACCATTTCGAGTACATTTGTATGTGCGATGTCAAAAAGATCATCTAATTTCTCGACAAACTCAGCCTCCTTTTTTCTTTGTGTTTCGCCACCTCTTAAAGTATTCTTTTGTAAGGCTAACCATTCTGCGACCAAAGAATTCACCTTTATTTTCACATTTTTCCTTTGTTTAGTCGGAATAAATGCTTGGCGCCAAAAATCCATGACAGTGTCGGTTACCAAAGAACCACTTTCGTCGGCACTTATTTTACGCACTCCAGTACCATAAAAATACATTCTAAGCACTTGTTGTCTAGACGGCAACTTTGCTCCCGCTATATTCGAGCATGGTTGTCCGATCAAAAAGAGATCCGTATGTGATCTCAAACTACTCGCAACGCCCGTCGATGTTAATGCCATTTTTTACTTTGAAATAAAAAATAATAAAAATGAATTAATTTAATTATCACTATATAATTTGTATTAATTATAAAAAAAATGTTTTTATATTAGTAATAAATTTTTTTTTTAAACTAAAAATTTTTGTATGGGGACCACCCTAATGATTAAAGATGGAGGCTAGGTATGTTCTTAAAAACTGCTGGGGTAACAAAAATATTGGGGGTCGGTGATATATTTGACTCCTCTAGGGGCACTCTGGGGCTAGTTAGGGCGGTGGCGGGTAATTTTATAAAAAATAATATTTAGTATGGAAGCTACCCTAAGGAGCGCAGATAGAGGGTTAGTATGTTCATAAAAATTGTGGGAGGGGGAAAAATAATGGGTGTCGGTCTTACATTTCACCTCTCTAGGAGCGACCCGGCGAGAGTTGTGAAGCGTTTCGTGTATTTTGTCTCGTTTTCCCCTACCTTTGACCCCGATGAGGAGCCATTTACCCCCAACCCACCTCCCCCATTTTTTGGCTCACGCATTTTTTTTATAAACCTCACAAAAATAGGGGTTGCCGCGTATCCAAATCTTGTTACTAAGGATCTCCATACAACACTAGTCCATACCTAATGAACATATGTTCTTATTGTTAGAATATTATCTTAGTATAATACAATAAAATAGAATAAGGTGATACGTACCGTAAAGGTGTGTATCTTTTAACTATGTTTTATAATTGTTTGTTTTAGTATTTTATAATGTAGAAGTGTATACATTACAACGTATTGCGTATTGTTCTTGTCCTGCTCAACTTTACATTGGAGCACCTTTTTCACTTAGTATTCATTACACAAAAAAAATTTTTACTTAGTGTAAGATTCTTTTTTCCCGTGCAAAGGGTCCGAATGGCACAGGATCGCCATATTAAGTTTAAATAAATTCTCGGTGGTTTTTATGTATTTTATTATATTTATTTAAAAACATAACCGGCAAACTAACAGTATTGCCAATTTCCGACATTCGTATTTATTGTTTGATTTTCAGTAACAGTCTGACTAACCTATGAACTTACTTCTACTTATATAGCGTTGAAAACAATATCTAAGCGGTGACTAACACATTTGGTAAATGTGTCAAACTATTTCAATTTCAATTGCTTTTGGACTTTCCACTAAGGTTTGTCTGGCGATCATATGTCGCCGCATTCGCTGCAATAAAATGCAATAAAAGAATGAGCGTAAAAGGGAGTAAAAACCCGAGAAGGGTCATATGTCCGTTTGGCTTATCGCTGGGTTATTGTTTCCACGTTTACCTACATTTGACGAAAGTCACTACAGTATTCTATTTCACAGTTAGATTCTTGCAATTTCAGCAACCATCGTTGGTGACGTGGTGCGAAATCTTTGCTTTTATGCTTGCTATTAAGATATTTGATAGGGGCATGGTCTGTCACAATTTGAAATTTATTTCCATATAAATAACGGACAAAGCTGCGCCAATTGCATAATCACTTGCATCTGTCGTTACAACAAAAGGTTTATCAAATTCTGAATATTTTAAAATAGGGTGTAAGCTTATTAGGGTTTTTTAGTTTTCAAATGCAGTTATATACTGCGGATCGTTTGAATTAATTTTACCTCCTTTTTTAAGGTATTTTATTATTGGGTAAGCGATCTTTGAATAATTTTTTATAAACTTTCTATAAAAGCCTGTTGCGCCTATAAAACTTTTTATTTATAAATAGTAAATATAAATAGTAAAATGTGCAGCGAAAAGACGCGTTTTTTCGGTGTCTGCAATTTTACGTGTTTTTCGTTGATATTTTAATCATTTGATCGCTAGTTTTGTCACTGTCGTATGCAACAAGAGTTAAGTTTTAAATCAAGTTAATTTTTTTTGTCTTAAAACATCGATTTAATTGTTGGTTTTCACTTCAAATCAAACTAAATAAATATGTCTACTGCAACAAAAAACACCCAAAGTGCCGCTTTAAATTGGAAAGTTCCTGCCCTAGTGACCCCCTCGCTGCTTGCAGCTCCAGGTCTCCAGGTTCTCTGATGCAAACCTGAACACTAAATTGAACTGCATAAGAGAAGCTTTTGTTGATCAGCTAACTGAAGCTATAAATGCGTCGGAGGGCAGAGTAATGCAGAGAATCGGCGAAGTTTCAGCTGAGTTAGCTAACATGAAATCCACTATTAGGAATGTAATGGAGAGAGTAACTGTGGTTGAGGCAGTATGCGCTGAATTAAGTATGCTAAAAGAGAACATAATGGTTTAAAGCAGAAAATAAATAATCGACAGAGTGACGGCACAATTGAAACAGGCCTCTCGTCTAAGCTGAATTAGGAGATATGCGAGCTTAAATCTCAAGTTAAATCATATGAAAACGTAGCTGTATCAACTGACGTCATCATTAACGGAGTTCCCTTTTCTGCTAATGAATACCTCTCTGAGTTGTTTGATGGAATATGCTCTTTAGTGAAATGCAACTCGGTCAGACTGCGGAATATATTTATATATATTGCTCAGTGATATCGGACGTGGGTCGCCTTACTTACATGGAAGCTTGACCAAAACAAACCGCGATATTATGATGTATGCTAATCGACTTTAACGAGAGAATCGTGTTGTTGCAGTGTTTTCGTTGCGTGGCAATGTTTTTGTTAGAGCAACCCGTGATGGTGAGGCGAAACTCGTTAACAGCAAGGAGAACGTTGATTGCATCGCTGGAACATGAAGCTGATAAGAGAAACTTTTTTATTTTGTTATTTGTCGATCTTTATATTTTTTAACACTATTAATTTGATATGCCTAATTCTAAGCAATCTTTCTTTTCCTTTTTTACTTCCTTTATATGTATGTCTTTCAATCTTTCTTAAATTAAGGGTTTTAGATTGTTCCGTAATGTCAGGTATGGTAAAAGGGGTGGTGGTGTGGCTTTTTATTGTAAGTTTAATGTTGAGTTATTTGGTCATAGTAAAATGTTGAGTTATTTAGTGTCATGTGTTTACAATCCTAAATGTTGCAATAATGCAGAACAGTTTTTCTCTGAACTTAATATGATTTTCTCTTAATATGTGGCGACTTTGATATTAACTTGTTGCGGAATGACGCTGCTTTAGATAACTTTTACTATCTCTCTTCAATGAGCGGTTTGAATGAAGCGAACCATGGGATTCCCACCCGCTATATGCACGATTGTGAGCGTAGTCTGCTTGATGTTTGCTTAGTTTCAGATATCTCTTCTATTTTAAAATTTGACCAAATGAACTTTTTGTCCGACCACGATTTAATTTTTTGTTGTCTTAATATAAATCTTGAAATAACTTCTCAGGTTAGTTTTTTTTACCGCGACTACGAATCAATTGATTTTTCTGCACTATACTATGATTTATTGGCTACAAATTGGACAAACTGCTGGCTTTATGGCTCGATGATAAGCTCAGCTGTTTAGTGAATAACTTAAATGTTTTGTTTAACCGTCATGTTCATTTACGTGCAATTCAAATGTCTAATAATTCTTGTCCTTGGTTTACTAGTCGCGTTATGCCATAAAAACAAGAAACAAACTCTACTCTAAATGGAAATACAATCGTGCAGATGGAAATTGGGAAAGCTACAGGAGAGCGCGTAATTCAGCTGATATAAAATTTTACAGCTCTAAGCTAAACTCTGGTTTAAGCTCTAAGCAACTTTGGCAAAATTTAAAAAAATATAGGGTATTCAGTATAGCGCCAAGTGAGTGTACTTTGGCGCCTAATTTACTGAATAATTATTTTTAGTCTAATGGATGTCCAAGACCTCCAGTACTAGTTCCGATGTTGAATTGTCAGAACAAACTAACTAATTTCCCTTTCCCTCTTTTGAGTTTGCTTCTGTCAGTGAAGACTATGTTGCCAAGTGTATAATGAAGATCAGATCGAATGCAGTCGGGATCGATGAAATGCCTATTAAATTTATTAAATTAGTTATCTAGCTCCCCTCACTCATATTATTAATCACTATATTACTTGTTCCCGCTTCCCCGAATTATGGAAAATAACTACAGTTATGCCAATTTCCAAATCTAACTCTGCTTCAGATCCTAAGGATTTTAGACCCATAAGCATACTTCCTGCTCTAGGTAAAGTTTTTGAACGGATAATGTCTGACCAAATCTCTGAATACCTAAACGTTAACTACATTTTATCGCCGCTTCAGTCTGAGTTTCGGACAGGTCACAGCTGTGTGACTGCAGCTATGAAAATTATGGATGACATAAGAATATCTTATGATAAAAATTTTGTAACCCTTCTTTGCCTGATTGACTTTTCTAAAGCTTTTGACTCGGTAAATCACAATCTGCTTTGTTAAAGGCTTCAATATTTGTTCAAGTATAGTGACAGTGCAGTTAAACTCTTATCTAAGTACCTAGAGGCAAGAAAGCAGCGTGTAAGAGTTGGAAATAATATTTCTTGCCTGCAATCAGTTGCTGTCGGTGTTCCCCAAGGGTCTATTCTGGGTCCCCTACTTTTCTCCATATTTTTAAATGATATTTTCACTGTTTGTAATTATGCAACAGTTCACGCTTATGCTGATGATATTCTGCTCTACCTCTCTAGACCTATTGGCCTTTTAGAAGATTTAAGCTATAGACTTAACTCTGATTTGTCTTTACTGGAAAAGTGGGCTGCTACTAAATTGCTTTTTATAAATCCGCTGAAATCTAAAGTGTTGCCAATATCCAGAACTGTTTCTTGCTTTGTGGATATTCCGCCTTTATTGATAGGAGCTGATCAGTTGGAGGTTGTGAGTAAAGTGAAAAACCTTGGCTTTATTCTCAATTCAAATCTTTCTTGTATTGACCACATCAACAACACTCTAAATAAAATTTATGGGACATTGCGTTACCTGCGTGCTTCTTCTGACTTTACCCCCCTCCCCTTGAAACTCGGCGAAGGTTTGTAGTACAATTAATTTTGCCACATATAACTTTTGCAGACGTAGTGTACAGAAAGCTTGACTCACATTCACAGCATAAGCTCCTTGTTGCATTTAACAATGCTGCTAGGTATGTTTTTAAAATCAACGTTGGGATCATATCACCGCGCAATGCAAGGAAATTCTTGGTTGTAATTTAGTTCAATATTTAAATATGCGTAATATAATTTTTTTACACGGACTTATCAATACTCGATACCCTAGATATTACTTTGTTCCGAGACACAGCTACCTCAACAGGAGCAGATTTTTTTTTATTAGCACCATAAGGCTTTGGAATTCATTGCCCAATTATTTGAAAAAAAAAAATATTATAACCAGCTTTAAAAGGGAAATTTTTAGACACTTTTCAGAAATAGAATAATTATTCATTAAATAAAGTTTCTATGCTTTTCTCTTTTCTTTTATCTTTTCATTCTTTTCTTTGCTTAAAAACTTTATTTTCTTTCTATTTTTTAAATAAACTGTTTAAGCTGATTACTTAATAACTTTGAAATTATATATATTATATTTACTTAAATATTTTAATTTAATAATTTTTTTACATAATTTAAGATAAATTTTAGTATATAAGTAAATATTTATCAACTTGATTTTCCTCCTTTGATGTACTATAAGAGATAAGTCTTAATGTACAATAATGAAAATAAATAATAATAATAATAATAATAATAATAATAATAATAATAATAATAATAATAATAATAATAATAATAATAATAATAATAATAATAATAATAATAATAATAATAATAATAATAATAATAATAATAATAATAATAATAATAATAATAATAATAATAATAATAATAATAATAATAATAATAATAATAATAATAATAATAATAATAATAATAATAATAATAATAATAATAATAATAATAATAATAATAATAATAATAATAATAATAATAATAATAATAATAATAATAATAATAATAATAATAATAATAATAATAATAATAATAATAATAATAATAATAATAATAATAATAATAATAATAATAATAATAATAATAATAATAATAATAATAATAATAATAATAATAATAATAATAATAATAATAATAATAATAATAATAATAATAATAATAATAATAATAATAATAATAATAATAATAATAATAATAATAATAATAATAATAATAATAATAATAATAATAATAATAATAATAATAATAATAATAATAATAATAATAATAATAATAATAATAATAATAATAATAATAATAATAATAATAATAATAATAATAATAATAATAATAATAATAATAATAATAATAATAATAATAATAATAATAATAATAATAATAATAATAATAATAATAATAATAATAATAATAATAATAATAATAATAATAATAATAATAATAATAATAATAATAATAATAATAATAATAATAATAATAATAATAATAATAATAATAATAATAATAATAATAATAATAATAATAATAATAATAATAATAATAATAATAATAATAATAATAATAATAATAATAATAATAATAATAATAATAATAATAATAATAATAATAATAATAATAATAATAATAATAATAATAATAATAATAATAATAATAATAATAATAATAATAATAATAATAATAATAATAATAATAATAATAATAATAATAATAATAATAATAATAATAATAATAATAATAATAATAATAATAATAATAATAATAATAATAATAATAATAATAATAATAATAATAATAATAATAATAATAATAATAATAATAATAATAATAATAATAATAATAATAATAATAATAATAATAATAATAATAATAATAATAATAATAATAATAATAATAATAATAATAATAATAATAATAATAATAATAATAATAATAATAATAATAATAATAATAATAATAATAATAATAATAATAATAATAATAATAATAATAATAATAATAATAATAATAATAATAATAATAATAATAATAATAATAATAATAATAATAATAATAATAATAATAATAATAATAATAATAATAATAATAATAATAATAATAATAATAATAATAATAATAATAATAATAATAATAATAATAATAATAATAATAATAATAATAATAATAATAATAATAATAATAATAATAATAATAATAATAATAATAATAATAATAATAATAATAATAATAATAATAATAATAATAATAATAATAATAATAATAATAATAATAATAATAATAATAATAATAATAATAATAATAATAATAATAATAATAATAATAATAATAATAATAATAATAATAATAATAATAATAATAATAATAATAATAATAATAATAATAATAATAATAATAATAATAATAATAATAATAATAATAATAATAATAATAATAATAATAATAATAATAATAATAATAATAATAATAATAATAATAATAATAATAATAATAATAATAATAATAATAATAATAATAATAATAATAATAATAATAATAATAATAATAATAATAATAATAATAATAATAATAATAATAATAATAATAATAATAATAATAATAATAATAATAATAATAATAATAATAATAATAATAATAATAATAATAATAATAATAATAATAATAATAATAATAATAATAATAATAATAATAATAATAATAATAATAATAATAATAATAATAATAATAATAATAATAATAATAATAATAATAATAATAATAATAATAATAATAATAATAATAATAATAATAATAATAATAATAATAATAATAATAATAATAATAATAATAATAATAATAATAATAATAATAATAATAATAATAATAATAATAATAATAATAATAATAATAATAATAATAATAATAATAATAATAATAATAATAATAATAATAATAATAATAATAATAATAATAATAATAATAATAATAATAATAATAATAATAATAATAATAATAATAATAATAATAATAATAATAATAATAATAATAATAATAATAATAATAATAATAATAATAATAATAATAATAATAATAATAATAATAATAATAATAATAATAATAATAATAATAATAATAATAATAATAATAATAATAATAATAATAATAATAATAATAATAATAATAATAATAATAATAATAATAATAATAATAATAATAATAATAATAATAATAATAATAATAATAATAATAATAATAATAATAATAATAATAATAATAATAATAATAATAATAATAATAATAATAATAATAATAATAATAATAATAATAATAATAATAATAATAATAATAATAATAATAATAATAATAATAATAATAATAATAATAATAATAATAATAATAATAATAATAATAATAATAATAATAATAATAATAATAATAATAATAATAATAATAATAATAATAATAATAATAATAATAATAATAATAATAATAATAATAATAATAATAATAATAATAATAATAATAATAATAATAATAATAATAATAATAATAATAATAATAATAATAATAATAATAATAATAATAATAATAATAATAATAATAATAATAATAATAATAATAATAATAATAATAATAATAATAATAATAATAATAATAATAATAATAATAATAATAATAATAATAATAATAATAATAATAATAATAATAATAATAATAATAATAATAATAATAATAATAATAATAATAATAATAATAATAATAATAATAATAATAATAATAATAATAATAATAATAATAATAATAATAATAATAATAATAATAATAATAATAATAATAATAATAATAATAATAATAATAATAATAATAATAATAATAATAATAATAATAATAATAATAATAATAATAATAATAATAATAATAATAATAATAATAATAATAATAATAATAATAATAATAATAATAATAATAATAATAATAATAATAATAATAATAATAATAATAATAATAATAATAATAATAATAATAATAATAATAATAATAATAATAATAATAATAATAATAATAATAATAATAATAATAATAATAATAATAATAATAATAATAATAATAATAATAATAATAATAATAATAATAATAATAATAATAATAATAATAATAATAATAATAATAATAATAATAATAATAATAATAATAATAATAATAATAATAATAATAATAATAATAATAATAATAATAATAATAATAATAATAATAATAATAATAATAATAATAATAATAATAATAATAATAATAATAATAATAATAATAATAATAATAATAATAATAATAATAATAATAATAATAATAATAATAATAATAATAATAATAATAATAATAATAATAATAATAATAATAATAATAATAATAATAATAATAATAATAATAATAATAATAATAATAATAATAATAATAATAATAATAATAATAATAATAATAATAATAATAATAATAATAATAATAATAATAATAATAATAATAATAATAATAATAATAATAATAATAATAATAATAATAATAATAATAATAATAATAATAATAATAATAATAATAATAATAATAATAATAATAATAATAATAATAATAATAATAATAATAATAATAATAATAATAATAATAATAATAATAATAATAATAATAATAATAATAATAATAATAATAATAATAATAATAATAATAATAATAATAATAATAATAATAATAATAATAATAATAATAATAATAATAATAATAATAATAATAATAATAATAATAATAATAATAATAATAATAATAATAATAATAATAATAATAATAATAATAATAATAATAATAATAATAATAATAATAATAATAATAATAATAATAATAATAATAATAATAATAATAATAATAATAATAATAATAATAATAATAATAATAATAATAATAATAATAATAATAATAATAATAATAATAATAATAATAATAATAATAATAATAATAATAATAATAATAATAATAATAATAATAATAATAATAATAATAATAATAATAATAATAATAATAATAATAATAATAATAATAATAATAATAATAATAATAATAATAATAATAATAATAATAATAATAATAATAATAATAATAATAATAATAATAATAATAATAATAATAATAATAATAATAATAATAATAATAATAATAATAATAATAATAATAATAATAATAATAATAATAATAATATCCGGCCATGGAATCGGAAGACATCATGGGGTGCTGAGCTAAAGCAACCGGACGGGTCCCCAGGTTGCGGATAGGGGAACGGCCATCAGATATGATGGTTAGCTGCGAATAAGGCTTGCGCCAAATTAACAGTCCTGGACAAAAGCGGGGGATGAAGCTTGCGGTTTATCTGCAACTTTGCCCTGACAAGGCGAGCAGACACCGCCTTTAAATAAGTGTCTTCAAATCCTGCAGCGTCTGTCTCATATTGAGCGGCTTGCAGGTTGGTGTCTGACCCATAGTGGGCGGCCAAAGAAACCAACGTGCCTTTCGAGATCGTTGGCCATTTGCTAGGGTTAAAAGCTCCCATTAAATCTAAATGGAGAAAGTATGAACAATAATAATGTCGATAATCTGCCGCTGCCTGGGGATCGCCAGGGCACTTCTGGGGCCACTGCCAGAAGTTACAGTTTACGAAGTGGTGGACGTGGGAGACGTCGTACCACGGCCAGGACCTCTGATGAAATCAGAGAGTCTCAAGAAGCTGCGACGAGCAATATTTCCAATATTCTTAATTCAAATAATACAAATGAATCCTCAACCAATTCTAATTCGGCTACAACACCTGCTCCTAGTGTTTCAAATGAGGAGTTCTCTTTGACCACTCAAGCAGGGCTGAGTAGACAACGCATTAAATGGACCTTACAAATGAACACAAGTATTATGCGTTCCTACTATTTATCTACTAAATGCGAAACAATAGCAATAGGATATGGGGAAGAAATGAGACGCCTTTTTTTGAATGAGTTTCCAAGATTTTGCTTTTTGACTGTACAAAATATGCAAGACAGAAGGCGAGCAATAGTCAACAGAGGATTTTTAACAGTTTATGAACTTGAAAACATAAAGTTCTTAGTTCGCCAGCAACTGGAAAGGGAAGGTATCGAAACTAATTCTGCAGTTCCCGAATCAGTGGCGCGTTCTCCAGCTCAAATTGAACCTAGCGCTACAGATCGGGATATGAGAGTCTTAACCCAAACTGTCAACAGCAATGGTGTTCTCTCTATTACCAATCGAAATGAGGAAATCTTAAATCAAGCTGACAACAACAACAATGATGCTCTTCCTGATATATCGCAAGTAAATGATGAGAACTTGTCTGAGTTAAAGGCAATTTTTGAGGCAACTTTACTAGAATTTGAATATAGGGACCCAGATACTAGACCAGACATTCCTAAATTATATCCACAAAGCAAAGTAGAAAAGCTTTGCCGGGTTGTGGATCAACATATATTGCCAGACTATCTTGAATCAGCAGATTTCGTTGCGCAAATTAGCAGTTTATTGTATGTGTCCGGAGTGACGGTAGCTACAGCAATGGGATTTAAGCTGCGCGAGAGCAATGAACAGCCAAGACGGGAAAATACTCCAGCCTGGGAAAGGCGACTAAACAATAAAATTGATGCTCTCAGAAAAGACATGGGGACTTTGACAGCCTATCAGCAAGGCATCAGATCAAAAAAAGTAGCAAAAAATCTCTTGAAGATGCTTAAGCCAAGGAGACTATGTGACTTGACTGAGCACGAGCTCGTGGCCTTTAAGGACACAAAGCGGCAGCAACTTGCCGTATATGCAAACCGCCTTGCAAGGTACAAACAAAGCAGACAAAGAAAAGTAGAAAACAAGTTGTTTAACCGTAATCAAAAAGCCTTTTACAGACAACTAACAAATAAAAGTAATACACAGAACAACAATCCTCATATGCAAAGCATGGTTGAGTTTTGGTCGAGCATGTGGAGCACAACGAAAAGTTTTAATACAAGCTCCAGATGGTTTAAAAACGAAGAGGCACGATGTGAGAGCATTCCTGAAATGCAATATGATGAATTCACATCTCAAGAGATTCGTGACGCTGCAGCTAGTACACAAAACTGGACAGCTTCTGGTCCAGATAAAATCAACAATATCTGGTTAAAGAAACTTACTTCCCTACATTTACCAATTGCAAAAGTTTTCAGTCAAATTGTAAATAGTCCCAATCAGATGCCTGCGTCACTTCTTATTGGAAACACATTTTTAATACCAAAAGTCTCGGAAGCAACACATCCAGCTGAGTACAGGCCAATAACATGTTTATCGGTCATATACAAATTACTTACTAAGGTCATAGCTAACCGCATATACCAACATTGTGACGAACATAATATAATAACGGATATGCAGAAAGGGTGCAAGAAATTCTCGCAAGGATGTAAGGACCAGCTGACGATTGACTCTGTAGTAGTGCAGCAGGCACTGAAAAACAATAGAAACATAAGTTTGGCTTACATAGACTACAAAAAAGCCTTTGATTCTATGCCGCATGAGTACCTTATCCATGTTTTAAAAATTTACAAAATAAATAACAGATTGGTCGAATTTCTGCGATGTGTAATGACGCAGTGGAGAGTTAGGCTTTGCAGTAGAACGGAACGGAGTGAGCCTGTTCAAATCAGAAATGGAATTTATCAAGGAGATGCGCTTAGTCCTCTTTGGTTTTGTTTAGGTATAAATATGCTAAGCACACAGCTCCAAGTTATAGTTAAACAAGTGGGGTTCAAAATAAAAAATGACTCTGGAGACACATACATTAACCACTTGATGTATGTTGACGATATAAAACTTTACGCTTCTGATAGGGGTAGACTACACCGAATGATAAAAATGATACATGGATTTAGTTCGGAAGTTGGTATGGAATTTGGACTAGAAAAATGCAAGATTATTAATATTAGAAAAGGAAAGCTAGCTGAAGATAATGAAGGATGCGAAATTGATTCCGAACAAATTGTTGAAAACCTCAGCAATGGCGAGAACTACAAATATCTGGGTCTGCTTCAATTAAAAGGCTTTTGTAAGAAGACGATAAAAGAAAAAATTCTTAAGATTTTCAAGCAGCGACTAACATTAGTACTCAAATCTAAGCTAATCTCTGCAAACAAATGCAACGCCATAAACACCTGGGCTATATCAGTTTTTAATTATTCTTTTGGAGTAATTAAATGGACCGACACGGATTTAGATGAGGCCGACCGTACTATTCGCAGATTGATGACAAAATACAACTCTCATCATCCAATCAGCAGTGTAGAGAGAGTCTCGCTACCGCGAAAGCTAGGAGGCAGAGGAATAACTGATGTGCGGAATCTGCATTATACCCTTGTTGAAAAGCTAAGAGATTACTTCATACGCGAGCATAATAGCCCAATTTTACAAGCAATAGCTGCAGCAGATAAAAATTACACTCCTTTGAAGTTAAGTGATCCACAATTTAGTAAACCATCCAACGTTAAATCCAACGAAGAAAAGTTAGGGGAATGGAAAAACAAAGAGCTCCATGGAAGGCATTTAAGAGAAATGGAACATGATTCGATAGATAAAAACCTGTCAAACCTATGGCTTTCGAAAGGAGAACTGTTCTTTGAAACGGAAGGATTTTTAATAGCCATCCAAGATAAGGTTATCGTCACCAGGAACTATGAAAGATTTATCATAAACCGGAACATAGAATCTGACAAGTGCCGAAAATGTGGTGCGGTAACTGAAACTATAGAGCATATTATCAGCGCCTGCCCTGCAATTGCTGGAACTAACTACTTAAACAGGCATAATCTTGTGGCTGGTATAGTGCATCAAGAGTTGACTCGCATTTATGGATTTCAGATTGGCATAACCTCATACTATAAATACAATCCTCCACCAGTACTTCAAAATGCTAGTGCTGTCATATATTGGGACAGAGTATTGCGCACGGACCGTACAATTTTAGCCAACAGACCTGATATCGTAGTTTTCAATAAAAAAACAAAACACATAGACATAATTGACATAACGATCCCATTAACTTCTAACCTACAAACTGCTTATGCAACTAAAATCAGCAAATATACGGATCTTGCAGAGGAGTTAAAGCAAATGTATGATGCACAAAGTGTTTGCATAACTCCGATTGTGCTGTCATGCACCGGTGTAGTCCCAAAAACTTTAAGCAGAAGCCTTGGAAACCTTAACATATCACAGCCAATAGGTAAAATACAAAAAATGCAGAAGGCTGTCATCTTGAGTACCTGTAATTTGACAAGGCGATTCCTGTCTCAAAACTTTAACTAATTTATTTTTCATAAAATCAAATAAACATGCAATTTGCTCCTTGGTACATTAGCACCCGGAGCAAGTTGAAAAATAAAATATACTCATCTTACGATGAAGATAAAAATACATAATAATAATAATAATAATAATAATAATAATAATAATAATAATAATAATAATAATAATAATAATAATAATAATAATAATAATAATAATAATAATAATAATAATAATAATAATAATAATAATAATAATAATAATAATAATAATAATAATAATAATAATAATAATAATAATAATAATAATAATAATAATAATAATAATAATAATAATAATAATAATAATAATAATAATAATAATAATAATAATAATAATAATAATAATAATAATAATAATAATAATAATAATAATAATAATAATAATAATAATAATAATAATAATAATAATAATAATAATAATAATAATAATAATAATAATAATAATAATAATAATAATAATAATAATAATAATAATAATAATAATAATAATAATAATAATAATAATAATAATAATAATAATAATAATAATAATAATAATAATAATAATAATAATAATAATAATAATAATAATAATAATAATAATAATAATAATAATAATAATAATAATAATAATAATAATAATAATAATAATAATAATAATAATAATAATAATAATAATAATAATAATAATAATAATAATAATAATAATAATAATAATAATAATAATAATAATAATAATAATAATAATAATAATAATAATAATAATAATAATAATAATAATAATAATAATAATAATAATAATAATAATAATAATAATAATAATAATAATAATAATAATAATAATAATAATAATAATAATAATAATAATAATAATAATAATAATAATAATAATAATAATAATAATAATAATAATAATAATAATAATAATAATAATAATAATAATAATAATAATAATAATAATAATAATAATAATAATAATAATAATAATAATAATAATAATAATAATAATAATAATAATAATAATAATAATAATAATAATAATAATAATAATAATAATAATAATAATAATAATAATAATAATAATAATAATAATAATAATAATAATAATAATAATAATAATAATAATAATAATAATAATAATAATAATAATAATAATAATAATAATAATAATAATAATAATAATAATAATAATAATAATAATAATAATAATAATAATAATAATAATAATAATAATAATAATAATAATAATAATAATAATAATAATAATAATAATAATAATAATAATAATAATAATAATAATAATAATAATAATAATAATAATAATAATAATAATAATAATAATAATAATAATAATAATAATAATAATAATAATAATAATAATAATAATAATAATAATAATAATAATAATAATAATAATAATAATAATAATAATAATAATAATAATAATAATAATAATAATAATAATAATAATAATAATAATAATAATAATAATAATAATAATAATAATAATAATAATAATAATAATAATAATAATAATAATAATAATAATAATAATAATAATAATAATAATAATAATAATAATAATAATAATAATAATAATAATAATAATAATAATAATAATAATAATAATAATAATAATAATAATAATAATAATAATAATAATAATAATAATAATAATAATAATAATAATAATAATAATAATAATAATAATAATAATAATAATAATAATAATAATAATAATAATAATAATAATAATAATAATAATAATAATAATAATAATAATAATAATAATAATAATAATAATAATAATAATAATAATAATAATAATAATAATAATAATAATAATAATAATAATAATAATAATAATAATAATAATAATAATAATAATAATAATAATAATAATAATAATAATAATAATAATAATAATAATAATAATAATAATAATAATAATAATAATAATAATAATAATAATAATAATAATAATAATAATAATAATAATAATAATAATAATAATAATAATAATAATAATAATAATAATAATAATAATAATAATAATAATAATAATAATAATAATAATAATAATAATAATAATAATAATAATAATAATAATAATAATAATAATAATAATAATAATAATAATAATAATAATAATAATAATAATAATAATAATAATAATAATAATAATAATAATAATAATAATAATAATAATAATAATAATAATAATAATAATAATAATAATAATAATAATAATAATAATAATAATAATAATAATAATAATAATAATAATAATAATAATAATAATAATAATAATAATAATAATAATAATAATAATAATAATAATAATAATAATAATAATAATAATAATAATAATAATAATAATAATAATAATAATAATAATAATAATAATAATAATAATAATAATAATAATAATAATAATAATAATAATAATAATAATAATAATAATAATAATAATAATAATAATAATAATAATAATAATAATAATAATATAATAATAATAATAATAATAATAATAATAATAATAATAATAATAATAATAATAATAATAATAATAATAATAATAATAATAATAATAATAATAATAATAATAATAATAATAATAATAATAATAATAATAATAATAATAATAATAATAATAATAATAATAATAATAATAATAATAATAATAATAATAATAATAATAATAATAATAATAATAATAATAATAATAATAATAATAATAATAATAATAATAATAATAATAATAATAATAATATAATAATAATAATAATAATAATAATAATAATAATAATAATAATAATAATAATAATAATAATAATAATAATAATAATAATAATAATAATAATAATAATAATAATAATAATAATAATAATAATAATAATAATAATAATAATAATAATAATAATAATAATAATAATAATAATAATAATAATAATAATAATAATAATAATAATAATAATAATAATAATAATAATAATAATAATAATAATAATAATAATAATAATAATAATAATAATAATAATAATAATAATAATAATAATAATAATAATAATAATAATAATAATAATAATAATAATAATAATAATAATAATAATAATAATAATAATAATAATAATAATAATAATAATAATAATAATAATAATAATAATAATAATAATAATAATAATAATAATAATAATAATAATAATAATAATAATAATAATAATAATAATAATAATAATAATAATAATAATAATAATAATAATAATAATAATAATAATAATAATAATAATAATAATAATAATAATAATAATAATAATAATAATAATAATAATAATAATAATAATAATAATAATAATAATAATAATAATAATAATAATAATAATAATAATAATAATAATAATAATAATAATAATAATAATAATAATAATAATAATAATAATAATAATAATAATAATAATAATAATAATAATAATAATAATAATAATAATAATAATAATAATAATAATAATAATAATAATAATAATAATAATAATAATAATAATAATAATAATAATAATAATAATAATAATAATAATAATAATAATAATAATAATAATAATAATAATAATAATAATAATAATAATAATAATAATAATAATAATAATAATAATAATAATAATAATAATAATAATAATAATAATAATAATAATAATAATAATAATAATAATAATAATAATAATAATAATAATAATAATAATAATAATAATAATAATAATAATAATAATAATAATAATAATAATAATAATAATAATAATAATAATAATAATAATAATAATAATAATAATAATAATAATAATAATAATAATAATAATAATAATAATAATAATAATAATAATAATAATAATAATAATAATAATAATAATAATAATAATAATAATAATAATAATAATAATAATAATAATAATAATAATAATAATAATAATAATAATAATAATAATAATAATAATAATAATAATAATAATAATAATAATAATAATAATAATAATAATAATAATAATAATAATAATAATAATAATAATAATAATAATAATAATAATAATAATAATAATAATAATAATAATAATAATAATAATAATAATAATAATAATAATAATAATAATAATAATAATAATAATAATAATAATAATAATAATAATAATATCCGGCCATGGAATCGGAAGACATCATGGGGTGCTGAAGCTTAAAGCGACCGGACGGGTCCCCAGGTTGCGGATAGGGGAACGGCCATCAGATATGATGGTTAGCTGCGAATAAGGCTTGCGCCCAATTAACAGTCCTGGACAAAAGCGGGGGATGAAGCTTGGCGGTTTATCTGCAACTTTGCCCTGACAAGGCGAGCAGACACCGCCTTTAAATAAGTGTCTTCAAATCCTGCAGCGGTCTGTCTCATATTGAGCGGCTTGCAGGTTGGTGTCTGACCCATAGTGGGCGGCCAAAGAAACCAACGTGCCTTTCGAGATCGTTGGCCATTTGCTAGGGTTAAAAGCTCCCATTAAATCTAAATGGAGAAAGTATGAACAATAATAATGTCGATAATCTGCCGCTGCCTGGGGATCGCCAGGGCACTTCTGGGGCCACTGCCAGAAGTTACAGTTTACGAAGTGGTGGACGTGGGAGACGTCGTACCACGGCCAGGACCTCTGATGAAATCAGAGAGTCTCAAGAAGCTGCGACGAGCAAATATTTCCAATATTCTTAATTCAAATAATACAAATGAATCCTCAACCAATTCTAATTCGGCTACAACACCTGCTCCTAGTGTTTCAAATGAGGAGTTCTCTTTGACCACTCAAGCAGGGCTGAGTAGGACAACGGCATTAAATGGACCTTACAAATGAACACAAGTATTATGCGTTCCTACTATTTATCTACTAAATGCGAAACAATAGCAATAGGATATGGGGAGAAATGAGACGCCTTTTTTGGAATGAGTTTCCAAGATTTTGCTTTTTGACTGTACAAAATATGCAAGACAGAAGGCGAGCAATTAGTCAACAGAGGATTTTTACAGTTTATGAACTTGAAAACATAAAGTTCTTAGTTCGCCAGCAACTGGAAAGGGAAGGTATCGAAACTAATTCTGCAGTTCCCGAATCAGTGGGCGTTCTCCAGCTCAAATTGAACCTAGCGCTACAGATCGGGATATGAGAGTCTTACCCAAACTGTCAACAGCAATGGTGTTCTCTCTATTACCAATCGAAATGAGGGAAATCTTAATCAAGCTGACAACAACAACAATGATGCTCTTCCTGATATATCGCAAGTAAATGATGAGAACTTGTCTGAGTTAAAGGCAATTTTTGAGGCAACTTACTAGAATTTGAATATATGGACCCAGATACTAGACCAGACATTCCTAAATTATATCCACAAAGCAAAGTAGAAAAGCTTTGCCGGGTTGTGGATCAACATATATTGCCAGACTATCTTGAATCAGCAGATTTCGTTGCGCAAATAGCAGTTTATTGTATGTGTCCCGGAGTGACGGTAGCTACAGCAATGGGATTTAAGCTGCGCGAGAGCAATGAACAGCCAAGACGGGGAAAATACTCCAGCCTGGGAAAGGCGGACTAACAATAAAATTGATGCTCTCAGAAAAGACATGGGGACTTTGACAGCCTATCAGCAAGGCATCAGATCAAAAAAGTAGCAAAAAATCTCTTGAAGATGCTTAAGCCAAGGAGACTATGTGACTTGACTGAGCACGAGCTCGTGGCCTTTAAGGACACAAAGCGGCAGCAACTTGCCGTATATGCAAAC
>OY986439.1:154121115-154218615 GCA_963920525.1 Dichetophora obliterata
TTATTACACTGGTAAGATATGATAGAACATAAAAATGCATATCGGGAATAATAATAATAATAATAATAATAATAATAATAATAATAATAATAATAATAATAATAATAATAATAATAATAATAATAATAATAATAATAATAATAATAATAATAATAATAATAATAATAATAATAATAATAATAATAATAATAATAATAATAATAATAATAATAATAATAATAATAATAATAATAATAATAATAATAATAATAATAATAATAATAATAATAATAATAATAATAATAATAATAATAATAATAATAATAATAATAATAATAATAATAATAATAATAATAATAATAATAATAATAATAATAATAATAATAATAATAATAATAATAATAATAATAATAATAATAATAATAATAATAATAATAATAATAATAATAATAATAATAATAATAATAATAATAATAATAATAATAATAATAATAATAATAATAATAATAATAATAATATAATAATAATAATAATAATAATAATAATAATAATAATAATAATAATAATAATAATAATAATAATAATAATAATAATAATAATAATAATAATAATAATAATAATAATAATAAATAATAATAATAATAATAATAATAATAATAATAATAATAATAATAATAATAATAATAATAATAATAATAATAATAATAATAATAATAATAATAATTAATAATAATAATAATAATAATAATAATAATAATAATAATAATAATAATAATAATAATAATAATAATAATAATAATAATAATAATAATAATAATAATAATAATAATAATAATAATAATAATAATAATAATAATAATAATAATAATAATAATAATAATAATAATAATAATAATAATAATAATAATAATAATAATAATAATAATAATAATAATAATAATAATAATAATAATAATAATAATAATAATAATAATAATAATAATAATAATAATAATAATAATAATAATAATAATAATAATAATAATAATAATAATAATAATAATAATAATAATAATAATAATAATAATAATAATAATAATAATAATAATAATAATAATAATAATAATAATAATAATAATAATAATAATAATAATAATAATAATAATAATAATAATAATAATAATAATAATAATAATAATAATAATAATAATAATAATAATAATAATAATAATAATAATAATAATAATAATAATAATAATAATAATAATAATAATAATAATAATAATAATAATAATATAATAATAATAATAATAATAATAATAATAATAATAATAATAATAATAATAATAATAATAATAATAATAATAATAATAATAATAATAATAATAATAATAATAATAATAATAATAATAATAATAATAATAATAATAATAATAATAATAATAATAATAATAATAATAATAATAATAATAATAATAATAATAATAATAATAAATAATAATAATAATAATAATAATAATAATAATAATAATAATAATAATAATAATAATAATAATAATAATAATAATAATAATAATAATAATAATAATAATAATAATAATAATAATATAATAATAATAATAATAATAATAATAATAATAATAATAATAATAATAATAATAATAATAATAATAATAATAATAATAATAATAATAATAATAATAATAATAATAATAATAATAATAATAATAATAATAATAATAATAAATAATAATAATAATAATAATAATAATAATAAATAATAATAATAATAATAATAATAATAATAATAATAATAATAATAATAATAATAATAATAATAATAATAATAATAATAATAATAATAATAATAATAATAATAATAATAATAATAATAATAATAATA
The DNA here is from genome assembly GCA_963920525.1 of Dichetophora obliterata. Lineage (NCBI taxonomy): Eukaryota > Metazoa > Arthropoda > Insecta > Diptera > Sciomyzidae > Dichetophora > Dichetophora obliterata. Next base: position 154,122,977 of record OY986439.1, read on the forward strand.
ATAATAATAATAATAATAATAATAATAATAATAATAATAATAATAATAATAATAATAATAATAATTAATAATAATAATAATAATAATAATAATAATAATAATAATAATAATAATAATAATAATAATAATAATAATAATAATAATAATAATAATAATAATATAATAATAATAATAATAATAATAATAATAATAATAATAATAATAATAATAATAATAATAATAATAATAATAATAATAATAATAATAATAATAATAATAATAATAATAATAATAATAATAATAATAATAATAATAATAATAATAATAATAATAATAATAATAATAATAATAATAATAAATAATAATAATAATAATAATAATAATAATAATAATAATAATAATAATAATAATAATAATAATAATAATAATAATAATAATAATAATAATAATAATAATAATAATAATAATAATAATAATAATAATAATAATAATAATAATAATAATAATAATAATAATAATAATAATAATAATAATAATAATAATAATAATAATAATAATAATAATAATAATAATAATAATAATAATAATAATAATAATAATAATAATAATAATAATAATAATAATAATAATAATAATAATAATAATAATAATAATAATAATAATAATAATAATAATAATAATAATAATAATAATAATAATAATAATAATAATAATAATAATAATAATAATAATAATAATAATAATAATAAATAATAATAATAATAATAATAATAATAATAATAATAATAATAATAATAATAATAATAATAATAATAATAATAATAATAATAATAATAATAATAATAATAATATAATAATAATAATAATAATAATAATAATAATAATAATAATAATAATAATAATAATAATAATAATAATAATAATAATAATAATAATAATAATAATAATAATAATAATAATAATAATAATAATAATAATAATGATAATAATAATAATAATAATAATAATAATAATAATATAATAATAATAATAATAATAATAATAATAATAATAATAATAATAATAATAATAATAATAATAATAATAATAATGATAATAATAATAATAACAATAATAATAATAATAATAATAATAATAATAATAATAACAATAATAATAATAATAATAATAATAATAATAATAATAATAATAACAATAATAATAATAATAATAATAATAAAATAATAATAATAATAATAATAATAATAATAATAATAATAATAATAATAATAATAATAATAATAATAATAATAATAATAATAATAATAATAATAATAATAATAATAATAATAATAATAATAATAATGAATAATAATAATAATAATAATAATAATAATAATAATAATAATAATAATAATAATAATAATAATAATAATATAATAATAATAATAATAATAATAATAATAATAATAATAATAAATAATAATAATAATAATAATAATAATAATAATAATAATAATAATAATAATAATAATAATAATAATAATAATAATAATAATAATAATAATAATAATAATAATAATAATAATAATAATAATAATAATAATAATAATAATAATAATAATAATAATAATAATAATAATAATAATAATAATAATAATAATAATAATAATAATAATAATAATAATAATAATAATAATAATAATAATAATAATGATAATAATAATAATAATAATAATAATAATAATAATAATAATAATAATAATAATAATAATAATAATAATAATAATGATAATAATAATAGATAATAATAACAATAATAATAATAATAATAATAATAATAATAATAATAATAATAATAATAATAATAATAATAATAATAATAATAATAATAATAATAATAATAATAATAATAATAATAATAATAATAATAATAATAATAATTAATAATAATAATAATAATAATAATAATAATAATAATAATAATAATAATAATAATAATAATAATAATAATGAATAATAATAATAATAATAATAATAATAATAATAATAATAATAATAATAATAATAATAATAATAATAATAATAATAATAATAATAATAATAATAATAATAATAATAATAATATTAATAATAATAATAATAATAATAATAATAATAATAATAATAATAATAATAATAATAATAATAATAATAATAATAATAATAATAATAATAATAATAATAATAATAATAATAATAATAATAATAATAATAATAATAATATAATAATAATAATAATATATAATAATAATAATAATAATAATAATAATAATAATAATAATAATAATAATAATAATAATAATAATAATAATAATAATAATAATAATAATAATAATAATAATAATAATAATAATAATAATAATAATAATAATAATAATAATAATAATAATAATAATATAATAATAATAATAATAATAATAATAATAATAATAATAATAATAATAATAATAATAATAATAATAATAATAATAATAATAATAATAATAATAATAATAATAATAATAATAATAATAATAATAATAATAATAATAATAATAATAATAATAATAATAATAATAATAATAATAATAATAATAATAATAATAATAATAATAATAATAATAATAATAATAATAATAATAATAATAATAATAATAATAATAATAATAATAATAATAATAATAATAATAATAATAATAATAATAATAATAATAATAATAATAATAATAATATAATAATAATAATAATAATAATAATAATATAATAATAATAATAATAATAATAATAATAATAATAATAATAATAATAATAATAATAATAATAATAATAATAATAATAATAATAATATAATAATAATAATAATAATATAATAATAATAATAATAATAATGATAATAATAATAATAATGATAATAATAATAATAATAATAATAATAATAATAATAATACATAATAATAATAATAATAATAATAATAATAATAATAATAATAATAATAATAATAATAATAATAATAATAATAATTACGTCAACGGTTAAGCCAGGCTGCACGCGACCAGGCACGCTAATACAAATTGCGTCGTCGCGACTGGAAGCCTGAGATTGGCGAGTTGGTCTTAGTGAAAGAACACCCACTCTCTAGTGCCATCAACAACCTCGCGGCGAAGTTAGACCGAAGTTCGACGGGCTGTATTGCATCTTAGGATATAGCTCCCCAATAATAGTCCAAATTCGAGAGAAAGTAGAGTCACGAGTACGTAAGACACATGTCAGCGAGCTGAAGAATTATTACGACAAACAACAACTGCGAACAACAACTGCTTGAACAACTGTGGAAGCGCAGCCGTCACTGCGTCATCAACCGGCCAACATCGCAGCCGCCACTGCGTCAACAGCCAACCAACAGTGCAGCTACCACTGCGTTATCAACGCGCAATTTGCAGCCGTCACTACGTTAAGCCCGGCAAATTCGCAGCAGCACCCGCGTCAACAACTGCAGGAATGCGGCAGCACCCGCAGAAACGACTGCCAAGGGCGGCAGCACCCGCGTCAACAACTGCAAGAGCGCGGCAGCAACCGCGTGAACAACTGCGAGGTGCCGCGGCAACATCCATCCGCGTGAACAACCGTGGAAGCGCAGCCGCCACTGCGTCAAAAACGCGCTATTCGCAGCAGCCACTGCGTGTTCAACCGGCCAACATCGCAGCCGCCACTGTGTCAAAAACGTGCTACACGCAGCCGTCACTGCGTCAACAACCAACCAACATCGCAGCTGCCACTGCGTCACAAACGCTCAATTTGCAGCCGTCACACATTAAACCCGGCAAATTCGCGGCCGCAACCGCGTAAAACTGCAGAGCACGGCAGTATCCGCTTTAAAACTGTTGGAGTAGAAGATGAATACGGCGACATCTGTTTAAAAACTGTTGGAGTAGAAGATGAATTTGGCGACATCCGTGGGAAACTGTTAGAGGTGAGGAATACCACGGCGACATCTGTTTTAAAAACTGTCGGAGTTGAAGACGAGTACGGCAACATCCGCTTTATAAGAATTCAGCAAACTTCTCATTTTCCGCTGGAGTGAGATTCCATTTGGAAAATAGATACGTACAGTGTACCACACGTAATTACGAACTGTATACACTCACTAAGTCTCAATCGGTGCATTGCGACCGCAAAAAGTCGGCCGACATGGTTACATGGGACCAGTGTGCAGGTAGTGGAACCCTTGACTATCCTTTGTTCACAGTAGAGTTGGGTCGTTACGGACCTGCATAGTTCATGAAACTATGTTCACTCTCGGACATAGTTCCAATCATTCCATCTGTACGATTTAAACATGTCCGAACAGTTCCGATTGCAATAACATTTTTTTAATTGAGCCACATCTCATTCGCACTTATATAACTTAATCGAATTGTTTGAGCGACGACATAAGCTGACATCTCATTCGCACTTACATAGCTTAATCGAATTGTTTGAGCGACGACAAGTAAGCCAATTATGCATGTGAAAGAGAGTGAAAGAAATAATAGATAAAATAAAAAATGATATATCGTCACTCCAGTTGTATACATTGTTCAGCATTGCTGTTTATTTTTGCTTTTAACCTATGAAACAAAATAATCACGAAATGACATTGAACATGCTTTTGTTACTTTCATTCTTATAAATAGAACTGCTGGAACTATTTAGTTCCGCGAACATGCTTAAAGCTGATGAACTATTGTATAAGATGCAACTGAGTTTCGAGCTTATGAGGAACTGATTGGAAATTATTTTTGCTCGCTTTTCAGCAACTTTATAAATTTACTTCATGAACTTTATTTACTAAATGAAATTATTTACTAAATGATAGAAGTTCCTCTTTTTATATTAACTAAAGAAATGTTTTTCTTTAAGTTATAAATATTGAAATAAAAAGAATAAAAAAGCAAAAAATTCTGTTCAATTGATTTAAGACTAGTCAGAGTGATTTGTTGAAAATCTACACGGACCTTTACACATTTTCTCCGCAGTTCAACAAGCACTTAATTCAAATAAATGCTTCAAATAGTTCTGCAGTTCAAATAAAAAAAGGAACTAGATAATTCCGCGGACATGCTTCAAATTCCCTCTGTAGTTCAACAAGCAGACAGTGCAAATAGTCTATACAGTTCAAATAAGCAAAGGAACTAGATAGTTCCGCGGACATGTTTCCGTGAACCTAGTTCCTTTCTTCAAAAGAATCGTTCCATGTCCGTTCCGTCTCTGGAACTGTTAAGCACAAGCCTAGTTCACAGTAATAGCCCTGTGAATGGTAGCCACGTCACTAGTTTGAAAATCAACGTACTTGCTAACTAGAATTCAAACTGAGCACAACTGAGTATTACAAGCGAAATTCAAAGTGTTTTCCATATAAGCAAAAATCATTGTTAACCGATTTAAACAAGTGTTTTTATCAAAACAACTAACGGCCACTACGAATCTGAGATCCAGAACTAAATTGTGCAGACACTGTGACACCAATTCAGTGAGTATTTTTGCCAAATTATTTGGAAATGTTATTTACACTGCGAACCAATTCAAGATGAAACGAACGTCAACTTGGAAGCTCGACCCCCGGGGCTTGCAACCACCGGAAGAGAAATTCCAAAGGATACACCCCGACGACGGCACCTACGCCAACCATGCAGCAGCCGCAAAAACTGCAGCAGCAGCGAAAATATCAGTAGCAGCGAAAATATCAGCAGCAGCGAAAACCTCAGCAGCAGCAGCAAAGCCATTAGCAGCAGCGGAAACCGCAGCAGCAGCGAAAATCGCAGCAGCGGTATGGTATGCCGCGGCAGAAATGCCGATGACAGCGCCCATCACTGCCGCGATAGACGCGACACCCACCACCTCAACAGCAAAACTATCAACAGAGGCCAGCAAATGCCCAAAAACATACCAACATTTGAATTTAGTCACAATCAGCATATAAAAATTGAGGTCACTGGTGGTATAATATCGTTAGTTGGTACAGTCTATGAAGGTGGTTATAAAGATACAAATGTATACTAATTCAAATCATCTTGCATTTTTCGTAAAATAGATGGATTTTTTAGAGGCATGAATAAAATAATTGGTAAGGCTGCAGTCCGTCCGTCTCATAAAAATCACACAAAAACCCACACACAAAAGAAAAATTTGAATGATGAGAGTGAAATTATCAAATTAGTTGGTGGTGGTGGTGGTGGTGGTGTCAGCTCAGTTGACCGCTCATTTGAAGAAAAGGATTATTAAATTAGACTACACATACGAGCGTCAACTCTTATCATGTCATTTAAAAATATACCGTCGACAAAAGAACACATCTGTGAAGAAAAAAAAATGATAAATAATTTCATCATATTACTCACATATTTTTGTATTGTAAAAGTATTTTCAGCTACAGTACCAATTGATTTGAGTGAAAATTAATTTAAAAATACAGTTTTCTGTAAAATTACCTAAAAATTATACTGTAAGCATACAAATAAATTTTAAACTTTTAAAGTTTAGTAAAGATTTGAATGGAAACGCTGAGTCAGCAATAGAAGTAGAACCTCAGTCGGTTGGAGAGGAAGAGCACCAGCCGCCTATAGATCAATCGTTTACAGTTGATGAGGCTATTGAAGCATTTAGGCAAGACTTAATTAAAAAAATTTTTTTAGATTTTTAAGTAACGGTGAAATTGAGGTGGTTACTGAGGATGATACTACTTTCCATTCAGATATGACCTTAATCAACATTCAAGATTATAAACACGATTTGGAAATGGAAATATCCTAAAATTTTATCAATCAGTTATAAATTTGCAGTCATCATGTTAAGAGGTCTTAATTATCAAAGAAAGACTAATGAGTTTCGTGCTAAATTTTTAAATGATTTCTTAAGTGAAGAAACTTTTATGGCCTGAGCACAAGATTATTTTACAAAAATTAAAAGTTTGATTCGATGAATATGCACTATATAAGATAAAAACGTCTAAATTTGGTGATCATAGCAATTGTGTATGATCAAGAGATGAAACAACTTGTGGTCCTGATACATGTGGATGCTCCTTTATTGATGTATTGTGGGATGATGCTTTGAATATAATAAACTTTTATTATAATATAAAAATTCAAATTTTAACAAGTATTCTTCAGTCAACATCGTGATCTACATAACACTTGACAATGTCTGAGGACAGAATTTTAGTTATAGATGTTCAAGATTCTACATCAATAATGAATTTAGTGAAAAAGAGATGAGTATTTTAGTTGATGATGACTCACAAGTCCAAACATTTATAATTAAACCGCCGCTTCAATTTTCTATGCTGACATCAATAGAAAAAGTTTCGTATAATTGGCTTTAAAATAATCATCATGGGCTAAATTGGGAAGATGGCAATTCAACTTTAGCAAATATTATAGCATATATAAGCATAAAAATTTTATTTGTTATGTTAAAGGTTTAGAAAAAATTAAGTGGATTACAAATTTGTTTAAAGATGAAATTATTAATCATAACCTAGATGATTTAAACTGTCCAAATTTAAAAACTCTGTATCAAAATGATCAAGCAATAAATGTGCTGAAATCTGCTGAAAAAATGTATTACTCTTGAAGAAGTTTATAAATAAAGATCTAAAATTATAAAACAATTTGCGTTGTTATTTAGTACTTAAATTATATTAAATGGATATCGATCATCAGTTCATTACGAAAACTCGTCATGTCCATAACAATCTCTTTAAGCGGAACCACGTCAACTCTTATTGGAAAATATTTTCCGCCAATTGAATTGGCTACAAAATATGTTTGCGGACTTGTAAACTTTGTAACATTTAATTCTATACCCAATGTTGATGTCTACAACAATTTATTTCATATCGGACCACACACTATTACAATACGAGTTGGTTCGTATGAATTTGAGGATATTGGGTTTTTCTTGGAAACAGCGGTAAGAGACATTGATGGATCAATTTTCCTGGAAATTGAAAAGGAAAGTTGATAGTTAATGAGTTACCGTATGAGGAGTTTATTAAAGTGATATCTTTAGAACCATTACAAGAAATAGAAAAAACAGAACATATGCATATAGGTCAGTCAGATAAAACTATGAAAAATTTTGAATCTGATTTACCTTTAAATATTACAAATATAAACACAATACGAATTGAATGCAACTTTACAACCGGATCATATATTAACAACACATCAGTTCATACAATTCATGAATTTCCTCTGGATGTCTCACCAGGATATAATATAAATGAGAAACCTCGAAATGTCATTTACTTACCCGTCAACTGTCAACAAATAAACAACATAACGATAAGAGTCTTAAATCAAGACGGAGACCTTATACATTTTCGAGAAGAAAAAATGTCCGTATTCTTTAAGCCAGAATAAAAATGATTATTTACACTAAGAACAATAAAAACGTAATTCAAAAAGAATTTCCAGTTACTCCTTCTTTTACACTCAACCCGGGAAATACGAAAAAGAAGCTGTTGACTGCAGCTAATATAGAATATTTAAAATCCTTGAGACTTAATCTACAAGCATGAATGATATATTAAATGTCCTTCAAAAACCAATATATGATGAGAGCGTTATAAAAAAGGAATACCATAGTTACTCACCATATTTGAAATCTTTTAATAATAATGATGAGATTCGTATACCAATTCAGAATCAGGACCTCTTTGTCTTACCAAGTGAGAGTATGATTTACATTCATGGCTTTATAGTAAAACATGAGGGGGGAAAGATGTAGCAACAACAGGAGTGAAATTTAAAAATAACTTTGTTTCATATTTGTTTGATGAAATTCGATATGAAATTAATGGTTTTGAAGTTGATCGTACACGCAATCTTGGAATTTCATCCACCATGAAAAATTTTACATCCTTGAATATAGCTGAAAGCAATGCATTAAAAAACGCTAGTTGGTGTTTGGAAAAGAATTTTGCATTTCAGTTGCTGTATACCTCTGAAAATGTTGATGGGTTTTGCCGAAGATTATAGTAAAATAATATTAAACTCGAAGCATGAGCTTATCCTTCAACGTTCTTCATATAATGAGAGATCATTTCATCCTACTAATGCCGCAGATCAATTAAAATTTACAATATTGGATATAATATGGAAAATGCCCCACATACAATTATCGGAATTTGCAAAATTAGAAATGTAAAAGATAATAAACAACATAAACCCTATTTTAATGCCATTTCCTAGTTGGGACTGTCATGTAAATCCAATGCTTCCAAAAAGGACAAAGGTTTTATGGAATGTAAAACAAGCTCCGCAAAATGAAAAACCTAGATTTCTTATCATCGGTCTACAAAAGGAAAAAGGTAAAGAGGAAGGAAATACATTCGATCATTGCAATGTCGCTAATTTAAAAGTATATCTAAACTCTGACTCATATCCCTATGATGATTTGAAAATTCGCTTTGAAATGGGGCAGTATGCTGTTCTATATGATATGTATGTGAAATTTCAACAAAGTTATTATATGCGAGAACCTCAACCATTGCTAGATGTCGTTGGATTCGAGGCTATTGCTCCGCTAATTATTGTTGATGTAACACATCAAAATGAAGCGGTTAAAACTGGACCTATTGAAATACGAATTGAATTTGAAACCGAAGCAAACAAACCGATTCCAGATAAAAAATCAGCCTATTGTCTAGTAATCCACGATCGTTTAATTGAATACTCACCTCTAACAGCGAAATCAGAAAAATTATTTAAATGTGTGTGAATTATAAAAAGGTAACCAGTCATTATCTGATCTGTATTGTAGAAGGTATTTTGAATAAAGCCATCAACAAAATAAAATAAAATGAATAGATTGAGAGGGTATCATAAATTAATTTATTGCTACTACTTTGGGAGCAATTCACACTTAGAGGAGAAGTGTAAGAAGAAGAAGAAGAAGAAGAAGAAGAAGAAGAAGGATGATCAAAAGTTAACCAAATGGGAAAATTAGCAAAAAGACGCTCAAAATAAGATTGGTAAAGGAGTAAAAAGATGCAGAAACAGAAGAAGGAGATAGAGCAAAATTATACTCGAAGCCGAATGGTTAAATCAATTACTTTTTATGCATGTAATTATCAAACTTTATTTATAATAAATCAATAAAAGAACAATAATGATTCATATATAAATCAACTCGTTTTGTTTTATTTATTTATATCAGCATAGTTGAGTATGGTCATTAAGGCGCCTCAACTTGTATGGAGGAAAAAAAAGTTGTCCGGGTCACCTCCTGAAAACAAACTTTGGTTTATTTTATGATGATTCCCAAAATATTGCAACTCTAGCTTTAGCCGTTCGTGAGCTGGAATGGTTTGAAATAACCTCTAAAAATCGCGTTTTTGATTAATACTATTTATACCACACTACCTTCGGTCAAAAAAATTGTCACAAATAGTGTAAATCGATGAAATACATAGTTTTGTTTTTTATTTTTTTTTAAATCTGCCCACACACTTAGTTATTGAGTTATTTGCAGTGATTTTTTCAATTTTTTTTAATACAGTTTTTATAAAAATATATACAACTTCCCCATTTATAGCCTGATTTACCATTCCGTGGTATCATTGGAAAGGTACTGAATGCTGCTTTTCATTTCTGTCGTTAATTAACCCTTATAAGCACTTTTATAAAAATGCATTTTATTTTATTTTTATTTTTTTGTGATGGCCTTTGCCTCAATTCCTGAATTTGTTCAAATATAAGAGAAATAAAATTAAATCATGTAGATAAAGAATGCATTTTTTAAATGGACTTTGGAATAAAGTATAGGAAAATACTTTATTGTACTTAGACAAAACAGCTAAGAGTAAATTTTACCACAGTTCTTATAAGTAGTCACTCATGACTTTTACATGACTTTTAGGTTTGACAATGAGTTATATTATATTATATAAATGTGAGTTTTTGAATTGTGATCGCTTAATTGTTCAAGTTATTCATAAAAAAAATGCTTTTCGTTTCTCGCGAGTTAAATAAAAATCAATTGCCAACAAAAAGTGATGTAATAAAACATTTATTATTTTTGCGCGAAAAAAATAATAATCGGTCTTACGGGCTATCTAATTATCATCAAAACATGCTAAATGATTTAAGCAAAATTTGGAAAAGAGCAGAAATTCCGGTTATATCGAAGACTGCGATCCGCAAAAAACTTCAAAATTTAACGCTTTTATATCGGGATATCACAAAAAATCCATCGCATTACAATGCAAGCGAGTGGGCCGAACTATTTTCAATTTCTGTTTGCAAATGTGCACATCCCATGTGATTCTATTACGGACTTCGAAAGCGAAAGTAAAAACGAAAGTATTGCAACAGCCACTTTTGTACCACAACTAAGAGAAATGGATGTGGTTGATCCATATTCATCATCGTCTGAGGAAGATCTTAAAGATCTTGGACCAAGCGTACAAAGTTTTTCCTTACCAACATTCAGTGCTGCGTTGGACCGTGCCAGTGTATCCAATCGCTTTGGGGCTCTGCTCGCAACAACATTGCTAAAAGACTTGGACATTCCAGGTATAATTATTGATCAGCACAAAATCCAAAGGGAGCGAACTAAAGCTAGGGCGAAATCACTAAGAGACATGAAAACCAATGAAATACTAAAATGCATTTCTTTTGATGGAAAAAGGGAACGCACTTTGAAACAAGTTACTGTGAATGGCAAACCACGCAACGTTAAAATGATGGAGGAGCATATAACTCTGGTAAGCGAACCCAGCTCAAACTACATTGGTAACTTAACTCCCGTAGACGGAAGCGGTGCTGATATCGTAAACGATATTGTCAATAACTTGAAAGCTGAAAAGTTTTCACTAGAGCACGTGGTCGCTGTAAATTGCGACGGAACCAGCACCAACACAGGCAAATTTAATGGAGCGATTTGTAACCTAGAACGACAATTGCAGCGCCCTTTGCAGTGGCTAATATGCCTCTTTCATTTTAACGAGCTGCCATTCACTGCGTTACTCAAAGAAATGTTAGGAAAAGCTAATGGGCCGCAAAACTGGCCAGGAATAATTGGGCATACATTACAGGGCTGCGAAGATGTGCCGGTAAATTGTATTCAATTATTTTGTTGTTTTTTTTTAACTGTTAATTTCAATAAAATATTAACTTTAGATTGCTCATAACTTTGATCCAATTGCGATGGGCTGTATGCCCACAAATATTGATGACTGGGTTTTGCGAGCTGATCAAAAATATCTTTATGATATGGTACGAGCAGTTGATGCTGGGGCGTGCGATGAACATTTGGCCAGCATTAAACCTGGCCCGCTCAATCTTTCACGCTGGTTGACAACAGCATCAAGAATTTTGCGGCTATATGTTACGAAGCCTGTGGCTTGCAAAAAGTTAAAGCAGCTAGCATTTTTTGTTATGAGGGTCTACGCACCATTTTGGTTTTTAATAAAAAGCCAACCAAAAGCCATTCATGGCAGCCGCCACTTGTTTAAATACATTGAGTGGACGCGCGAATTACCGGCAGATATGCAATTTATTGTACAACGCTCTGTTCAAATTAATGGATTTTTTGCTCACCCAGAAAATATTTTACTGGCAATGGTTACAGATGAGAGCAAGGCGACACGAAAGGAAGGAATTCGCCAATTTAATGTCCCCAAGATACAATTCAATTGTGATTCCTATAAAAATATGATAGATTGGAATGAATTAAGAGCTAATACAGAACTGCCATGCATCCAGTTCTATACTCAACAATACTTATTAGAACTACACGACTCCAATGAAATTGTAAAAATTCCTGGTAATGAAAAGTTTTTAAAATAATTGTTATGCTTTTCTTAACAAACAATTTTCAGAATTTCCATGTCATTCACAAAATACGGAACGTTTTGTACATATGGTAAGCCAATCCTGCGTTTCGGTAATTGATAAGAACAGACCTGCACATATTGCAAACAAGATTCAATCACGCAAGCGTTACTGTAAAATTGAATCACGAAAAGATTTGGAATAAAAAAAAATTATTTCTTTGATAAAACTCTAAATTGTTTTTTTTTTATCTTTTAATTAGCGACTTAATAAATAACCACAAATTTTTTATCATGTTGATAAAAAATGCATTTTTATAAAAGTGCTTATAAGGGTTAATTAACGACAGAAATGAAAAGCAGCATTCAGTACCTTTCCAATGATACCACGGAATGGTAAATCAGGCTATAAATGGGGAAGTTATATATATTTTTATAAAAACTGCATTAAAAAAAATTGAAAAAATCACTGCAAATAACTCAATAACTAAGTGTGTGGGCAGATTTAAAAAAAAATAAAAAACAAAACTATGTATTTCATCGATTTACACTAATTGTGACAATTTTTTTGACCGAAGGTAGTGTGGTATAAATAGTATTAATCAAAAACGCGATTTTTAGAGGTTATTTCAAACCATTCCAGCTCACGAACGGCTAAAGCTAGAGTTGCAATATTTTGGGAATCATCATAAAATAAACCAAAGTTTGTTTTCAGGAGGTGACCCGGACAACTTTTTTTTTTGAGGCGCCTTAATGGTCATGACTACGATGACGCTTTCAATCGCTAGATTAATTTATCATTAACCCCAGCCGCCGCCGTTGCTGCTTTCAAACTTTGTCTTTACATTAGTCTTTGTCTTTACTTGCGGCTATAGGTCCGCTTATAACGCTTAGTATGAAGCATCTTTAACTTGAAATTTGTAGCGACTTAAATTCATAAACATATTAAACAAGCATGGAAAAAATATTTTCCTTCTTCGTTGTTTCCTCATCTTTAACTTGCGGTTTTGGGTCCGCTTATTACGCTTACAATTAAGCTTGGGCTCATCACCTTAAACTTGAAATTTTTGTAGTGACTTAAGTACATAAACATTATGCTTGCTATGAAGCTTGGGTTTATCACCTTAAACTTGAAATTTTTGATTTATAACAACAACACGCTTTAGCCATCCTACTTCAGCCGGCTTGACCAATCATAGCCCATCTAGCTATCCGTCCGTCCGTCCATCCGCCCATCTTGCATGCTTATCTCCAATTTATAACAACAACACGCTTCAGCCACTATCGGCCAACTTGACTTATCGTCCGCGACGCCGACTGCGCAGTCGGGCAAAATTTTGTGAATTTGGAGGCCCATAAGGAAATACACGCATTTTTAGATTAGAAGCCTCATAGCTATTCTACTAGAGTTCGGTTAGGTTTTGTAGCTGAGTATGGTATTGCTCAGTTTTCTTGCTAAGGGGATCAGTTTTCTTGGGTTTGATGACGTCTATCAATGGACCTAGGCTGATGTACGCTACTTGACAACTGCTGAAATATGTATTCTGTCCTTGTATTGAATGACACACTGGGGCTTCAGAGATAGTATGCCGGATCCCTTTAAAGTGAGTTGTTGACTTTGGCCTTCACATACAGCAGTTATTCGTGTGGGAGCGTTTACAGCATATATCCATTGGTTGTTGGTTGACATTTGAATCCATGTTGAATTTGTCGATAAGGATTGTACGTTGCTTTCTGGTCTTGCTTCGTTGTTGAAAAGCTGTTTTCCACAAGAACATACTTCCGAACCTTTGTTGTATTTTGACTGTATATTGGTACAAAGGTACAGCTCTGCTTTAATGAGAATACAGGCACTTAGTTGGGTTGTACTTATGGGGAGATATTGATCTATATGTGGGTTAACGGCAGTAATGTCATCGCAGGGAATAATTTCAATCATGCTGTTGTTTACCATAGTGGGCACTGGAAACATGTTATAGAGTTCGAATTTTTCTTGATCGCACAGAGGTACTGAAATTTTAAAAATGACGTGGCTTTCTGCTATTTGTTTCGATTCTAGTGAAGTAAGTACCCACGAGGTTTGATGAGATTGCATTGTGCCTCGTGCACGCTCTCCAAAGCAAATCAAGTAGCATACAACTTGCTGAATGCAACTCTCTTAAATGAGTTACCATGATTTATTGACTATATCATGTTTTCAGCGTCACTTCTGGCTGTTTTTAAAGCCTTTCGTGCTTTTCTTTTGCCTTCTTCTGTTGTTTTGGGTTTATTATTGCAGAAAGGTTGTGGCCAAATTGATTCGTTTTCATGTAGTAAGAATGCCCCATAAAACCATAAGTGTTATTCCATAAAGTTTCTTGGATCACATCTCCTTGACAACACATCTGCTGGATTTTGTTTCGAAGTTATGTGTCGCCATTGTTGTGCTATTGAACAATTCTGAATTTTTGCTATCCGATTGACTACGAAAACTTTGTATGATGAGGCTTCCACATTTATCCAAGATAACACAACCTCATAATTGATCAAAAAAAATGGGGATTCAATACAATCTTTAATGTCTTGTTGAACTCTTTCTGCAAGTTGCGCACCGTATGCAACGGCCCGTAAGCCATCTCTGAAGCATCGGTAAAAATGTGCAACTGACTCGATTTTGGAAACTGATGATTAAATACGTGACGAGGAATTTGTTTTTCATTTAGCTTTTGGAGCTGGTCTGGAAATTATATCCATTCGCTGCGTAGTTCCGCAGGCAGCGCCTCATCCCAAGACAGTTTTAGTTTCCATTGTTCCTGCATGAACATTTTTGCGTTTATGATAACTGGAGCCATTATTCCCAACGGATCAAATATTCTTGCCAACTCTGAACTCACACTTCTTTTTGTGATTCTTGTGATGCTGCTGAAGATGGTTGTGGTCTTGATGCAGAACGTATCATTCGGCAGGCATGTTAATCCTAGGGTCTTAACACTGTCACGTGATTCTTCGTCAAAATCGTGATTTATTTCTTGATGATCTGCTGGAATTCCTTGCAGCAATTACGGATGGTTAGCACACCATTTTCGCAGCTCAAATCCTGCTGTACTTAAAATTGTGGTCAGCTCCCGTTGAGCCGTTATGGCGGTGGTTAGACTATCACTTCCGAGTAAGCCACCGTCCACATAAAAATTGATCTCCAATGCCGTGGCCCCCAAAGGATATTTTGTGCGATTTTCTTTGGATAACTCCAACAAGCATTTGATGGCATGATATGGTGCTGATTTAGTCCTGTAAGTCACTGTGTTTAGTTTAGTTTCGTTTATTGCCTATAAATATTTAAATTTTTTCAGACAAGCAAAATATAAAATTCCATTCTTAAGAGTTAAGTTACAGCTACGCTTTAAGAATAATAAGAATGGATAGCATTTGTAAACACATTTTTACTATCACAAAAATCAATTTTTATTTTTAAACAAAGAGAAATGTATTCTTTAAGAGTTCTATTCAAAGGCTCATACAATAGATAATTTGTTCTACAAAAGTTTATTTTAAAGTTAACAAAATTACGCAAATTTCTAGCAGGAACATTAAAATTTATTGCACTTAACAGGTAAGGACAACCAATATTACCACAAATCATGTCATAGAGAAATATTAACGACTGAATAATACGTCTTGTTTCAGGCGATTTTACATTTAACAATATACAACGAGTACTTTACGATGGTAACAGTTCAACAAAATTAAAGATCGCAGAGGTAATTTTAAAATTTTTTTTCTGTATTCGCTAAAGTCTGAGTTTATGATTAGCATAGTACGGGTTCCAAATAACAGAAGTATATTCTAGGCGAGATCTTACGAAAGATAGAAAAAGACACTTTAAAGCGACAGGGTCAGAAAAATTCCTACAATTTCGCCTTAATAACGCATACATAGAATAAGATTTAGACAGCGTGCACATTAAGTGCCGCACAAACAAAAAATTTGAATCAAAACAAACATCCATATCAAAAATTGCATAAACACAAGTTAAATTTGATTTATCAATATAAAAAGACGTAGTTAATACATTTCTTATCTTAGCATAAGAATCGTGGAAACATTTATTTATATTTAACAATAATCGATTTCATTTACACCAATCGAAAATTGTATTTAAATCATGTTGCAACAGAGTAATGTCCAAACTACCGCAAACAACATTGTAAATATTTAAATCATCAGCATATAATAAATAATTTGTAAAAGAAAAACAGCTACTTATATCATTTATAAATAAACTGCAAAGAAGTGGCCCTAATTGCAATTGTAACCGCAAACAGTTCAGTCGTTTTTAACCCGCTCTTACATTTAACTTTCAAGAATTTGTGCTTGTTTCTTTCGGCTTGCAATTTTAATCACCTAAAATTAAATAAAAAAAACAATAAAAATTATTCAAAAGACCTTTGTAAAAAATTAAATAAAGTAAAAAAAAACACACACACATTTCACTGGATCAATAGTTCATTGTGCTATTCTATTTGTTCTCTGACCTATATAAAGGGTGTTTTTTTAGAGGTATAGAACTTCGAATTGAAATAAAACACAAGAAAATCGTTTTAATGTCCATCAATTTGGCTTTATTGGAAGGATAATTTTATGCCATTAATGTTTAAATATGATTTCGGACATGTGGCCGCCACGGCTGGCTCGAATAAAGCCAATTCTACAGGTCCAATTTTCAACCACTTTTTCGAGCATATGGGACCGTATGTCGGCAATAACGCCACGAATGTTGGCTTCCAAGTCCCCTAACGTTTCTGGTTTGTTGGCGCAGTGTGGCATGTAGCGCCGTCTTGTTGGAACCACAACTCATCCACATTCATGCCATCCAATTCGGGAACAAAATAGTCGGTTATCATGGCTCTATACCGGTCTCCATTAACGGTAACTGACTCTCCAGCATTATTTCGGAAGAAGTATGGCCCAATGACTCCACCAGCCCATAGAGCACACCAAACAGTCAGTTTTTGTGGATGTAATGGCGTTTTAAGGGTCTCATGTGGATTCTCTTCACTCCAAATGCGGCAATTTTGCTTGTTGACGTAGCCATTCAACCAAAAATGAGCCTCATCACTGAACAAAATTTTGCGATGAAAATCAGCATTGAGATCAATCTCATTTTCGGCCCATACACCAAAATCACGACGCATTGCATGGTCTCGCGGCTTTAATTTTTGCACAAGCTGGATCTTGTAAGGTCGCAAGCCAAGATCTTTGCGCAAAATCTTCCATAAAGTCGATGGACAAAGCTCCAATTGCTGTGCACGGTGGCGAATCGATTCATTCGGGTCCTCTTCAACATTTTGGTCTACAACGGCAATTGTTTCTTCTGTGCGCACTGTTCGACGTCTCTGCGGATGCGTATTATCACATAGAGTAAACGTAGTGCGAAAACGACCCATGGTTAACCGAATTAATTGCTCTGATGGACGATTATGTCGACCATAAAATGGACGGAGCTTGCGGTAAACTTCGCGAACTAAACCATTATTTTCGAAATAGATTTGCACGATTTGCAAACGTTGTTCTTTTGTCAACCTGTTCATGATGAAATGGCAAACCAAACTGAACATAAATGACATTAGAGTTGCCAGATTTGACCACAAAATGCCAGTTTTATCTCTATTCGAAAAACAAACCTCTAAAAAAAACACCCTTTATATGTGCAGTTGCGTATAAGTGTGCCGCGAAAAAGTGTGAATATCGCAATAAAGCAACAACATTAACAATAAGAAAAAGTGTGAATATTGCAATCAAGCAAAAACAATAACAATAAGAGAAACAGCCCACTACAACTTTTAAGTGCACCTGAAATAAGTGCAAATATCAAAAGTAAAAAAAAAACTTTTTATAAACAACCAAATAAAGTAAACAATAAACAATGGAACCTGCTTGTGCCAAAATTAACTGCTCTATTGAGGACAAAGGTGCAATTAAGCTAAGTTGCAATGGTCTTTGCGGAAAATCTTACCACGGCACTTGTGTGGGAATGACTAAAAGAAGTTTAAACTACTTTCAAGAATACACATCACATTTTAAATTCTTCTGTGATGAGTGCATGGATCTATCACTATCCCATGTTATGCTCGCCATAAAATGTCTTAGCGACTCCTTGAACGTGATGCATTCGGCTAATAAGCATGTCATCAGTAAAATACCAAATTTCGAAATAATGACTCACGTATCCGATGATCTTGCAAGGGTAGAGTCCATCTGCAAAGCAAATAACTCGGATATCTAAAATGTTTCTAAAAACTTGAGAATTCTAACTGATTTAGTCAAAGATAGCAAAAAAAATTTTATTTGGAAAACGGCCATAAGCGATCCTAATATAGAAGTAAAAAAAAGCCTCGACGTTTTAAAAAACGATCATACAGCCAAAAATATACTGAGCATGCTAACATCTTTGCGCTATGATGTGGATATCGCACTTCAGTCAGGCAAACCCCAACCATCACCTCCGCAATCAGATCCAATGCTGGAAATATTACATCAAAAAATAAGTGACATCAGTGATGATCTTGAAGTGTCTCGAGTGACGCTTGCAGATGTAGTGGATGAAATAAGATCTGCACCCAATAGAGCTGAAATAAGTTATCCACAAGCCTCTCATCATAACTCTTCCTCTATTTTCGAGGAAATAATGGAAGCATCTATTTGTTTGCCACAGGTCACCTCTTTACCAGCTAATCTGAATTCTTTAACTGCCTATGACACTACGGAACATATAACACCGATTGCTACTCCTCAAAATGTTACAATGAATCCACCCCAAATCGGATCTCCACCATCAACAGTACCCACAATAGCTCATTCTATTCGTTCATCAACAATTTCTCCAAAACAAAACAAAAATACCAATAACTCACAACCTGGATCTCCCTCTGCCACTTCACCTTGCGACTCACCACCAATTGCAGCCCCTCGTACCAACTTAATCCATAAGTTTGGAACGTCATGGACTTCAACTCAATGGCAGAATAGAATCAAGAAACTCCATGATTCTAATGAAATTGACAAGACCACTCTGTTCATTAAGGGCCCATCAGTTAAAACAACTATATCCTGGATGAGCACTTACTTTCGTAATAAATTTGAGATATCTATTACAAACTGTTCAAAGATATCCAATAAAGCAAAACAATTCTGCAGTTTCAAACTAAACATCCCAAGTCAATATGCGTGGATGTTCTTGAACAACTGCGGTGAGAGACACGGCGAATGGTTAATAACCGAATGGACAAATAAGCCTGGGAAAAAGTCTAAGACATCAAGATCTTTACAAAGTTCTGGCAGTTCAAGAATCGAATCTTCTGAAAAGAATCCTAACATTAACAAGAATCCATTATCTAAAAGTAATTATAGTTCTTGCTCTAACTCTTTTTCGTATATAAATTCCCGTCCTAACTCTAAATCTAAGTTAAACTCTTATTCTAATTCTAATCTTAATTCTTAAGAATCCTCTATATAAAAGAAATGTAAACCTACCTGTTCTTGAATCCAAACCTTATTCATCAAACAAGTTTGTGCAACCTAAGTCCCACCATAATTCAGATTCTAATTGGAATCTGAAAACTAGCATTTTCCCCATATTTCTCCCATAATTAACCAGAATACGGCTTCATCTTATAATAAGATGATTACTGGAAGCAATCTAGCATCTAAACCGCCAACTCATCAAACACGTAAACGGGTTTTATTTAATCTTAACAATAATGAAACCAATTGTGAGAAATATCCAGATTTTATCCATTCTCATACTCTTAATCCTTCACCACCAACCGGAAGTGGTTTACCAAAACCATCTTCTGTTTCAAATGAGCTTTGCAATCAACCTGGTAGTCCTACGTCATTTTTAGACCCCCTACTTCCTCCAAAAGTGAAATTGACACTAAACTCTTGCGAAGGCACTGAGAGCAGATATGCCCTTTCTCGCCTCAGGGAGAACAACGTTTATAACAATGTTCGCCTGTATCTCGCTTATATGTATAAAGCCCCTGATTCAACATGCATTGAAGGCAAGACCAAAACTAATCTTAGAGTATTAATTCAGCAAGAAGGTCTTCCTACCGGTGTTGAAGACTTGCGTAATTTATTTGTCCGCTTTCACGAGCACCTCGGTGTAACGGTTGATCAAGTCAAGGTGGATCTGGAAACCTATGGCGCTCATGTCAGAGCTAAACATGTTTCTCTTCTTCAAAAATCTCGTAAAGAGCAACAGCAATATTATCGTTCCTAACTCTTCTTTCTTAAATATATTCTACCATAACTGTGGCGGCATGAGAAGCAAATTAAACAAACTTTATGTTGACGCTAAATCATGCCACTTCAATGTCCTAGTGAGACATGGCTAAAGGAAACCTTCAATAATGAGGAAATTCTTGATAGCAATTAGACTGTCTTCAGAAAGGATCGGGACTACTCCTCAACAGGTCTTTCTCGAGGAGGTGGTGTCCTTGTAGCATCTTACAATTCCCTTTCAAGTGAGCTAATAGACACACCTAACCATAAACTGTTCGATCACCGAATTATTAGAGTTTGTTCAGGTAAAAGTCTCAATGTGTACATAGGTGTCGTTTACATTCCTCCCGGCTCAAGTGAAACAACATACAACGAGCTATGTGAAACACTGACCACCTTTACCTCCTCCCTAAAAGAGGAAGATAAAGTTGTTATTCTTGGTGACTTCAATCGCGTAAGAGAAAGAATTGAGTCTATTCAAAAGCAGTTCTTACTATACGCGCTTAGAGATATGTACAACCCCCATTATTATTGTAGCCTTCCATCATATGAACATAGACTCAGCCTTTTAAATTTGATGCCACTATCAACAAGAAGATCGTTATTGGGCTCATGCTTCACATTTGATGTAATTAATGGTGCTATTCACAGCGAATATATTTCTAATATGATTTCCTTTAACGATCCAATTAGGCGCACTAGGCATACTCGATTATTAACTGAATATCAGCACCAAACTACATATGCAAATAATGAACCCATCAAGCGTTGTTGCAGAGAATTTAATAATATCTCTATATACTACTCACCTTCTATGTCCAAATCCTCTTTCAAGCAAACCCTATATAAATCACTCAGTAATCAGAATTAACACAGGCCTCAGATAAACTACATACATGTATGGATTTATATGTATAAGCATTTAGTTTAATAAATCAAAATTCTTTAACATCCCTCTCCAAATCTCCCATTTACGTCCTTTTGTCCTTATAGTCTTTAAGAATAATATATATACATCGTATCTTAAGTGTGTATATAGTCTCTCTTGTTTTCCTCCTCTTCTCTTAGTTTTGACATGGTTTTTGAAATCATGTCAATCCGGTGGGCGGAGTATGCCCACTAAGAGCACCAAATAAAAAATAAAATAAAAACAAAGAAAGGTGAGAAGAAAAACAAAAAACTTAGTAATAAGTAAACAAAACCTGTTAGAATAAGTTAGAATAAGTAAATTGCATTGCCTTGTTTGGCCAATAAATAAATAAATAAATAAAACGCTGCCCTGTTGGACACCGGATGTTGCTACAAAGGATGTTTATTTAACATTATTAACTTCAACAAAGGAAAGTCTATCTGCTAAATAACTTGGTATCCAGTTTAAAAAATTCGAGTGAAAGCCCATTTTGGCAAGCTTCGCTACTAAAAAAGTATGAGAAACTTTGTAAAAAGCCTTAGAGAAATCATTATAAATAGTTTATCCTTGGCTAGCATCAGCAAAAGATGACACACAAAAATTTGAAAAGACAGCTAAGTTTGTAGTAGTCGATCGTCCGCGAACAAACCCATGCTGTGAAGGAGTAATACTAATTTTTGGCGAAAAATCAAGTTTATATTTCACCGTGTGTTCAAAAAGTTTAGATGCGTTTGAAAGTTTCGATATTGGGCGGAAGTTCACAATGTTATTTTTTCTACCAGACTTAAAAATCGGGGTTATAGAAGCAATTTTCCATTTACTTATGAAGTTACCCGACATAAGAGATTTATTAAAAATAAGACAAAAAAGTTTGGCAATCGGTACTGCACATTTTTTTAAGCAAAAAGTAGACAATCCATCAATATCTGTCTTCATCGAATCTTTTAAACAAGATATTCCTTTTAAAGCATCATTTTCATTAAGAGAAAGTTGACCAAAACTAATGCTAGATTCAATCTTATTTAGAACTTCTTAATCATTCCAGCTACTATCTACTAAATAGTTAGATTTAAAGAAATCTGCAAAAAGATTCATGGAATATAAAATATTGTCAGAGACCTTATCATCCTAGTATAAGGATGTTGATATAAAAGAGCTCTTATCCTTAGATTGAACAAAACGCCAAAAAAACTTTGGGGTTTGTTTTGATGCTTTGGTCAATACTAAGAATATGCTGTTTGTATAAAAACTTGTCTAAGAAATTGAAATCCCGAGAGTAATATAAATATTTCTCTTTGCTCATTTGCTCTTTGCTCTTTGATCATTAGCTGCGTTCCATTCGCTTCAAAATAATCCAGATTATTTTTTTTTACATGCAAAGCAAAAACAAAAATAATAATCCTATAACAAATAGTCGTCTTAGTGCACTAGAAGAACGCTCAGATGAAGCTGCTGATGCAGGCACAGTCAAAAGCAAAGCAATAAGTTTTTCAACTTCATTTAATAGTTTTTTTACAGTAACTGAATTTTTCGCAAATTGGGATACAATTCCACTACAATTTCAAGGTGTTTGGCCAGGTAATTGCTTCAGCAATTTCATCTGCAAAAAAGTCATCTGCATAAAGATCAAGTTTTGTTTTTAGATTTTGTTCAGAAGGCACTTTTCCGTTGAAGGCTTCGATTACAATATTTTCCAACGATTCCAGAGTGTCAAGATCTGTTTAAATATACAATAAGATTTACAAAGTGCTAGTTGACACTAGCTTCACTCAACCGACTCACCGAATGTTAAATCAAAGTGAGTCGGTTGAGTGAAGCTGGTGTAAACTTGCAAAAATAAAAAAAAGTAAAATATCAACCTGTTTGATCGAATCTAGCCGTTATCTCATTTGAGAGAAGATCTAAAATTTCGAAATAATCTTTTCGTAGCCGATCATATAATGGCAACTGTATTGAAGGAACCGGATTTGATGTTTGTTCAAAGCGTCGAGGTGGATTTTCATCAGCTAATTCACAGTAGGGGCTTTCGCATGGTCCAAAACATTGGACCAACATTGCAGATTGTACAACATGTAGTACCATGCGTAAGCTAAAACGATAGTCGAAATTTTTGGTTTTTTTCTGCCGATTGTACAATATTGTACAACTATGTAAAATTACTGCTCAATTTTTAGGGCATCTAAAAGTTGCTTAGCTATTAGCCGGATGTGTTCTGCTTGAGAGTTTGCAATTAATGATGTTGCTTTACAAGTTAGATCGTTCGAACGCTCAATCAAATAGTCCCATTAGTTTTCCATCTAACTTATCGTACAACATGTCGTCCAATATGGAAAGCCCCTAAGAACATGTCAAATTTTTTCTTACCAGAGTTGCAAAATTAACAAGCATTAAGCTACATACTTAAGAGTGCTTTTAAACTGAAGTGGTGGGCTTGCAGTAGAAACTCTACATTTTGTTCTATCTTTTTGCAAGCATAGAGAAAGAAAATGATTATCCGCAAGCATGCTTATGAAGAAGAAAGAAAGAAGAGGATAATATATAATACAAAAATATTATCGTTGTAAAAAAAACTGATATTTTGAATAACTTTTGAAGTTTTCTTTTTAAATTGTTTATCTAGCTAAAAAAGTGGGGGCAACTGCCCCCCTTTCCCCAGCTTCTGACGCCAATGGCAGCACTTGGCTACCAGTAAAAAGACCAATATTTTGGGGAATGCCTCGTTGTGAGTCACAACAAACGGTAGTGCCCTCTACTCACCGTTTCTCTTTCCGTTCCTTTGAGAAAATTTGTTATCGCGATTATATTAAGGCGAAAGGAACGCAGCTATTATTTGTGGTTTTAAATAATTTGTTTCTTAAATTCTTTAATTTTTTCAAACCTTTTGTGTACCATGGCAGTTTATAAATTTTTTCTTCAAAATTGAAACATTTTTATGCATTATTTCACACAACTTATTTATGAAAAGATCAAAACAAGCTATTGTATTTTTTTTGTGAAAAACATTTATCCAGTCGGCAACAGCAATCAAATTATTGAGAGTGTCAAAATTACATTAATTAAAATTAAATTTTAAGCTAGAGTTTATATCTCTAAGCTCTACGAATAAAATAAATTCAATGTTTAAAATAAGCGGTATATGGTGCATATCCGATTGTGCTATAGGAAAAGCGCAAACATCTAATTCAAATTTAATATTACTTCTGACAAAAATAAGAGCAAGCAACCTATTAAGTTTATTAGCAAATGAGTTAATTTGAGATAATTAAACACTCATGAACGAATGAATTAACTCAATTTCATTAGGGTAATTGAAGTTACTAGATATTAGATAAATATCGTTTGACAAAAACGACCATTTTAAATTACATAAGCTAAAATCTCCTAAAATACATAAATGATCATTATTATTCATATTAGATGCAAGCTCAACAATATTATTAGTATGTGCAGAACAAAGGTCATGAGTACTGCTTGGAGGAATACATAAAACGCAAATAAAAATCACGCCAGATGTTCCAGTAATAGACACGCATAGCTGGTCGAGCAGAGTATCCATATTTGGATACGATAAATTGTGCATAGATGATCCTAGCACGCGTTTAACGGCAATAAACGCCACCACCACGATGATAGCCAGTTTTTGAGTCATTGTCATTGTAAAGTTAGTATGAGGGCTTAGAGACATCAGGCATTCTTTCGTGGTATCATGAAAGTTTTTAATTGATGACACAGATGATCCGTTGAATGATTGTTCCAACAGGTTTTGAATAAGCGTGGAGCACAAAACTATTAGGTTGTTATATCTTTCTTGCAGCATTAATATGCAATCTCATAATTGTTTTCGGTGAAAGCTAAATGTCAAATGAGTTATTCGGCTTCTTCAGTGGGGTTTGTTTTTAAATACCACATTTTGTGTATTTTTAGCAACGCTGGTCCACCAGTTGTGAAAAAAGTAAAAAAATTGAGGCCATTTTAAATAATTCCCATCAAATTGAGGAATGGTTACTCGTGGTAATTTTAAATGCTCTTGGCTTGTGACATTTGCTTGTGGAACGTCAGCTGGGTGTGAAAGTTGTATCCGAACAGCATATACTCGAGTTTCGCATGCCACATATTGTTCGTTATTTTAGCCAATGTCGCTCGGTTGCTCACAGTCTTTCCACAAGCTGTAGCTTAAATTTTCTATTTCCAACCAAAGTTTGTTTATTTGTTGAATATTCGCCTCATGAAATCTTGACTGGTCATCTGGATACTTGGTGAAGCTATCCAATAAACGGTAAAGTGAATTTTTAATTAAGTGAATCAAGGCTTATTGCCTTCTGTTCATCTTGGTAAGGCTTGTTGCTGCGATAGAATCAAATGATGGAAGACTGTGAGGAGCAGCGACTGATTCAGAATGTTGTTCTGTTTCTGTTGCTGAGGTGAAAATGCCTACGTCTGTTGCTGTAGAATCCTTGCTTAATGCTTCTAAGCGTTGGACTTCTTCTTGAAAAAGATTAATATAGCTGGTTGCTAAATTGTTGATTTTGTCGTAGTTTCCTGTGGTAAAATAGTTATGCTCCATAAGCTGAGTAGAAAGTATTCGAAGCTGATTGTCGTTTTCTTCGATATTTGGTAAGACGCTGCAAGTCATTGTAATAACTTGCGGTCTTTTTTCTTTCTGGTTGATCCTTCTAAAAGTTTGTGATAAGTTTTTGGATTTTGTCTCCAACCCCTTTTTCTACTTCCAAGGTCTGTTGAAAAGTAGCCATATTTTTCAAAAAAACCAAGCAGGAGTTTTATTAAAGATGATTTTGAGATGTGTGTGTCCACCCGGGCCAATGTTTGAATCCACGTTTGGACTCTTTGATTTGTTTGGTATAAGCCCAAGCACATTTACTTGGACTATGATTTCTTAGGTTTTACAAACAGCACTTGACACTGTTTGTATGGAGTTTAATGCACAGAGTTTAAAACACTTGGTTGATTACTGACTTACTTTATTAAATTTTGTCGCCCTTTTATAGGCAAAATCAATATCAATACAATATCAAATGAAATCAATATAATAAAATTAAATATACATATAAAATAAAATATACATATAAAAGGAAATTGCTATTTATTTTGCGAACAAAATTAAATTAAATATATGCACAACAAACAACGTTGGAAATGAATTGATTCTTTAGCATATTTGACGAACATATGAAAATAGTTAAAAAACAAAAATATCATATTTCATGCGCTATTTGAGTATGCAGTAGGTCTGACTTAAAGCTTTAAATGTTTGGTTTTACTTTATTCTGTTGAGTTTACTCGCGTTCAAAGCCAAGGTTGTTTTTGAAGAAAATGTATTGACCTAAAACCTTGAACTGCACGATTCTCCGACCACTAAAATTGACTCTACATAGCCAGGAAAAAAGTGCAAGTTCAGTGACTCTGAATCCGAACAGTTGTCAACAGAAAGGCATACAACAACCACATAAACACAGGAACTCAACGTAGCGAACAGCCAACTCAGCATGTAATAATTCCCATCAGGTTTTTAGCAGAGGGTGAATAAGAATGCGCAGTTTGGCAGACTAAGGCACGGTTCGAAAGCGTAGTGCTTAGCCCGTCTGCTACTTGGTAACAAGTAGACGCCATTTACCGACGTTCTCATTTCTACAGATCGTTACTAATACATGTAGTTGTAGTTTTATCTAAGTTTTATTTTTAGTATTTATTTGGACTTTTTACGTCGGCTTCGGTCGGTCGAAAATCCGAAGTAGTTTCTTTTAAGCTTGGACTTTTTACGTAGGCTTCAGTCGGTCGGAAATTCGAAGTAGTTTCTCTTAGCTCGGAGTTTTTACGTCGGCTCCGGTCGGTCGGAAATCCCAAGTAGGTTCTTTCGGCTCGGAATTTTTACGTCGGCTTCGGTCGGTTGGAAATCCGAAGAAGCTTTTTTTGGCTTGGACTTTTTACGTCGGCTGCGGTGGGTCGGATATCCGAAGCACTCGTTCTTTGGCTCGAACTTTTTACGTCGGCTTCAGTCGGTCGGAAATCAGTAGTGTTTTTTTTATTATTTGGACTTCGTTCGTCGGCTTCGGTTGGTCGCAAATCCGAAGTTCTCTTTGGTCGAACTTTTTACGTTGGCTTCGGCCGGTCGAAAATCCAAGCAGTTTCTTTTGTTCGGACTTTTTCGTGTTTTTTTTTTTAATTCGGACTTTAATTCTGTGGTGCAGTGCGCTAATGCGCACTCGCAAGGCGTATCACAAAGATTTCTGATGAAGCCTTTAGCAGGGCCGAATTGCAATAAAATCAGCTAGTGATTTTTTCGAATTTGTTTCTTTGGAAAGATTCGTTAGAATAATAAATTGTTCTAACCTTGACCTAAAGCTCAATTAACTATTTTAAACTATCAAACAACTAAAATTTGTATTTAAAATCAAGTATGATTTAAGCTATCATTTAGATTTTGTATTTAAATCATATAAAATGTCGGCCTTTGTAGTCTAGTGGAAGGTGCGCTAGACTATCAACCCAGAGGTACCTGGTTCGAATCCGGGCTCGGGCATGACTCTTTTCGCTTTCTTTGTTCTTTCCTACATTTAAGAATTGTAGAAAACTAAAAAATCCACAACTAAAATTGTGGAAAATGTGGAATTAAAAGGACAGGAAGCCTCGGTTAAAAGCAATTAAAATTGTCTTTCACTGTTGTTTTGCCTAATCAATAATTCACGTTTGGTTCCAATCAATTCCTCTACATAAATCTATCCTTTTCCTTTTAGGTCAAAGACCAACCTTGTTTGTATAAGGCGTATGCCTTGGTTCTTTGATCTTTTTTAAAAAAAAAAAAAAAACAAAAAAATTAAAAAAAATCTACATAATAAATTCAAGGTCATTTAGAAAAAAACTTTAATCAAATGGTAGAGCACGACCAAACAGAAACAGGCTGAAAATATATCAGCATAATCTAAAATCAACTTCAGTAACCATGCTTTGTTAGTGAAAGACTTCCAACAGACTGTTGGACTCCATTATAATAACATAAGCATAAAGACTAAAGTTAAGCGAAAATACAAAAACAAAATTTTGAAATTGACACTTAAAATCTCATCATGTGGTGCAGTGGGCTAGTGCACGCTTGCACGGGTATCACAAAGATTTCTGATGAAGCCTTTAGCTGGGCCGAAATTGCAATAAAATCAGTGTGATGGTTTAAAATCGTTTATTGAGCTTTTAGGTCAAAGTTAAAACAATTAATTGTTCTAACGAATCTTTCCAAATAACAACAACAATAACTTTTTCAATATGAAACGGAAAAACTTTAATTGCAATTTCGGCCGTGCTAAAGTCTTCATCAGAAATCTTTGTGACATCCGTGCAAGCGCTCACTAGCGCACTGCACCACAGAGGCGATGAGATTTGAAGTGTCAATTTCTCAGTTTTTCTCCCATTTCACATTCTCACAATTGTTGTTGTATTTTTGCTTTACTTGAGTCTTTATGCTTATGTTATTATTATGGAGTCCAACAGTCTGCTGGAAGTCTTCCACTAACAAAGCATGGTTACTGAAGTTGTTTTTAAATTTTTTCTGATATATTTTCAGCTTGTTTCTTGTTTCTTTTCGTCGTGTTCAACCATTTGATTAAAGTTTTTTCTAAATGACCTTGTTTTTTATTATGTTGATTTTATATGATGAAAATACAAATTCAAAATGTTTAACAGTTTAAATCATACTTGATTTTAAATACAAATTCTAGTTGTTTGATAGTTTAAAATCGTTTATTGAGCTTAAGGTCAAAGTTGGAACAACTGCTTGTTCTAACGAATCTTTGCAAAGAAACAACAACAAAGTTTTTTCAATATGAAAAGAAAAAATCACTAGCTGATTTTATTGCAATTTCGGCCGTGCTAAAGTCTTCATCAGAAATCTTTGTGATACCCGTGCAAGCGCTCACTAGCGCACTGCACCACAGAGGCGATGAGATTTGAAGTGTCAATTTCTCAGTTTATCTTCCATTTCACATTCTCACATTTGTTGTTGTATTTTTGCTTTACTTTAGTCTTTATGCTTATGTTATTATTATGGAGTCCAACAGTCTGCTGGAAGTCTTCTACTAACAAAGATTTGATTTAAACTATCAAACATATAGAATTTGTATTAAAATCACATAAAATCAACATAATAAATAACAAGGTCATTTAGAAAAAACTTGAATAAATAAATTTTAAAAATATTAAAAAAATAATAAAAAATTTTTAAATATTTCTGGCAGAAATACCAAAAAATTTTTTTTGGGTAAAGTTTATTAATTTTTTACGGGCTTTCCATTTCTGAAAGCAGAATGATACCTTAAGATTGTATAAATTGGGGTCCGGTGGGTCAGCGCTATAAGGGGTCAACTGAAGTCAATAAGTCCTAGAGACAAAAAATAGGTCTTTCTAAAACAACAACATGATATCATTCTTTTAGATCGAACGGTAAATGCCGAAGTCCGAAGTTTTTTATAAATATGGCGATGCGCAACCCCTACGTTCGGTCAAAAAAGTATTTTTTTCGAAACTTTCTTTCAATAATGCTTCAGATTAGCTGGTGTGCGGCGAAATTTATTTTTTGATACGGTCTAATATTCATATGTATGGCCATCTGGCCGAGAATTTTCTAGAAGCAATTCATAACAACAACAACTCGTCATGTATGACTCTACTAATTCGTCAACCATGTCTCCCGAATGTTTATATCGTATTATTATACTTTTTCCTCAAAATAATATACTTTTTTCTACTATGATTTTTTATCACATCAGATTTGTTTAGTATGGTCAGCATCATAGTTTACATTCTTAAGTTCTTAAGGTTAATTGAATGTAGTGAATTAAATAAAAATATACATATATACAGCCTAATAGTTTGCAATGACATTTTTTAAACTTTCTTCATATAAAAATAGTTAGGGTTTACACTTCACTTCGTAATTTTCCGAAATCGCAAATTTACGATGAGTTGAAGTAAGCGACTGCTTTTCAATTTTTTTCCAAAATTTTTGTCAAACTGATAACGCGCCAACTGTTACTATATTCAAACATTTTTTGTAGCCGCTTAATTGTGAAAAATGAAGAAAATAAGTGAAAAACTAAATTATATGAAATATTTTTGAAGAAGACCTTTCAGGATGTTGTTTTTTTCTCATTAAACACAGTTGCTTGTGCGCACTGAACACATCTTTTCTTCGCAAATTTCCGACGATTATTTTTCATCAACTCAATAGATGATTAAATTTAAGCAATCTTCGGAAAACCAGAACAACAACAATTGCACTGAAATGTTCGTAAATTTGCGATTTCGGAAAATTATAAAGTGAAGTGTTTACCCTAAATAAATTTTTTCCTATATATATATAAAATAAACTGGCCATTCAGCCCTTGGAAGGACTTTGACCTAGCTTCTATTGATCAACTATGTTGTGCGTGGTATTAAATTTTTGATCACAAATGACCGAGAACTGGAACTTCGTGTTTTATGCCGACTCCGAACGGGTTTTGTTCTCAAAAAGCTTATCGTGGCAATTTTTACTCTCTGAGGTTTGCCATTGTCTGCAGAGAGGTGACGACCGAACAGAAAAATGTATTCAATTGCAAAAAACTTTCTGTCTGCGCTGGAATTGTTCCCGGGCTACCGCGGTTCTTTAGCTTAGGGGCCACGCACTCTACCCACTAGGCTACGGCCGCCACCAAGTTGTTTCCTACTATGATTTTTTATCAATCTCTGCGGACAGGGTGATCAATATCAATACAAGCTGATCAATATGTGTTTTTCCACCCAATATATAAAAGCTGTTTCCTACTATGATGTTTCCTGCTACTACGGGCTGATTCATAAGCCCAATATAAAAAATCCCTAAAAATATACCATGATTTTTTCAAGAAAGAAGATACCATTTTCAATGAGTGCGAAAGAGACAAAACCCCTAAAAATATACAATGTTTTCTTTATACAGGCTGATCCATAATCTTTATTAAAAAAGCGCGCAAGAGATACCATTATTTTTTGGCTCCTCGCTCCTGATGGCCCAGATTAATATCGTATCTGCTGCTTTCCGTATTATCATTTAAGACAAAATGATTTAAGCCTTCTCACTGCATTCGCTTACGTTTTGATTTTAAGTTGATGTACTTTGAGTACAATTTTCCAGCCACATTTCCTTAAAGGGATCTTTGAATATAGTAAAAGTCTTTTCAAAAAAGAAGACAATGTCTTTGGAAAATAAATTAAATGTAAATACAAAAAACTATTCTGATGGGCACATGAAAAACGACGATACACGTGTATTTTACCTCCCTTTCTGAAAAGGTGTATTTCGTTCATGGGACAGAATGTGTGTAACGCAGTGTAATATTAAAATAAAAATATACGTGTCCAATTATATTGCAATAGAAGTGGAAAAAATATTTTCAGCAAATCCCTTTTTAAGGAGTAAATATTGTATGGAATGACCCATATCTCTAAAAATTTTGCTGTTTCGAGACTTTATTAAGTATTAAAGGCTTACGGTATACCCATAAGTATACACAAAAATGGTACATGTGCTGGCAAGATTTTTGAAAAAGATCCCATACAAACCGCATACGAAAATTGTAACTAAATATAAATAAAAATTCTCATTATCCCTGCGTCATCTTTATTAGATGATATCGTCCACAGTGACATTTGAGAAACACTATATCTCGGAAAGGGGAGGGGGAAGCGAGTAGGTACCCGTACTAAAAAAACTTTAGCATGTGTACATATGGTGTCAAAGGCCGTTTGTAGACGTCACGTTGTCTGTCAGTAAGGTGCTATCAAAGTTGGCCAGTGAACGAAATCGTCCAACGACGTCGTCTGTGTAATTTTTTTTTTCATTTTTTAAAGTAAGTAAAAAACAAATTTTTTTTGCGAAAAATGTAATTCTATTGCTGTATGCAAATTTTTTTATTGATAGATTATGTTTTACCGTCAAAAACTTAGTTTTTGTAAATTAAAAAAGATTTGTTTACTATTTTGTAAAAATTTTTACCAAATTTTTACATTGCCAAATAATTATACTTTTTGGAACGCAGCCAAATCTGGGTAAGTTTTTTCAAAAGTCATATATGAAGAGTAAATCCTTCAAATATTTCTTCTTAATATATATTTAGATATATGGCCCGAGATATGAATTTTTTAAATTTTAGTCCTAAAATGCTCGGTTTTCGGTTTTCAAAAATATTTTTGAACAAAACCTTCAAGAATATTTTGTTGAATAGTTTCACTAAATCCCCTAGCAAAATTTTAAAGCGGTCAGATACTTTTAAAGGGGTAAAAAATAGCCAAAGACAATTTCGTCCAACGAAGACGGCTGATGCGTCAAATTAGGCGCAGGGTCAAAATTTACTTTTATACTATTCTAATTTTTTGTATCTGGTAACAACATTCGTAGTATTCAAAAAATGCAACACTGTAGTTAGTATTTTTCCTTTTTGAGAATGGATATACAATCATGAATTTTGCTTGCTTCTGGCGAATCTTGCTTTGTTGGATATTCTTAGTCGCGAGCGCTCGTAGTTACTCTAGGCATTCGTATCAACAGCGATTGGCACATGCATTAACGCATTAATGTAAATGCATAAACACATTCGTAGCTCGTTTATTGACGAGATAATCAAAAAGTCATTTGAATGTAATCAAGCTGTTCTCTAGTTGCTTTAATAATCCTTTGCCTTATTCATCTCTTTACCTTCAATGCAACAGATGACACGTTTGTGAGTTTGTATGAAAAATTACAAAAGAATGGATTTTATGTCCATTTGCACAAAGGAAAATATATTAACTACAGTGTTGCGTTTTTCGTATATTATGAATATTGTCACCAGTTACAAAAAATTGTAAACAACACAATTGTGTTATCTGAACTTTGGTTCCGCGAATCCCAAGTTCAAATTAATTTTAGTGGAATGGTTTTTGTTATTTGGAATTTTAAAATATATTTAAAAACAATGCTATGATCACTTCTCAAAAATGAATGTTTAAAAAATTATTCATACTTACCACGCGGTATACTTTCAATCCTATCGAGTTTTCAAGAAGAACTTTAAATCGACTCAATGAACCACTGCAACAACCAACTGACAAAAAAGAGAAAAATATAGATGACACAATCAAGGGCGTAGGCGGGATTCAAATTAGGGAGAAAGACCTTTTACATTTTTTTTACCATATCTTTCATTCATGCATTTTACGAGTCAATGAAAATAGTTCAAAATGAATGGATAGTGTCTTATTATCTGATGTTTTTATCCGGGACCGAAAATAACTGTTATGTTCTCTAGTTGTTCTCGAAAACGGCAGGCTGACATTTAAAATTTTTGATTTTTAGCAAAAAAGGCAAAGTTTAACTGGTACTTTTTGCCGTTTATTTTTTTGTACAAAAAATAAAGATTATTTTTGCTGGAAAAAATATCCGGCAGCCTTTTTAGACAAAATTAAAATATCTCATACCCACGACACGCAAAGTTGATGAAATTAGGTATGCGTTGGCTCAGCATGAAAATTAATGTATGTAAAAGAGTGGGTGCGCCACGCCCCTTTTTAAACAAAATCTCATAACCACGACACGCAATGATTCGGTATTTGTTGGCTCAGCATGGAGATTTATATATTTTGAAAAAGAGGATGGACCACGCCCCCTTTTAGACAAAATTACACTATCTCATAACCACGACATGCAATGATGATGAAATTTGGTATGTGTTGGCTCAGCATGAAGATTAATGTATTTTTAAAATTGGGTGGACAACGCCCCTTTTTAGACAAAATTACAATATCTCATAACCACGACACGCAATGATGATGAAAATCGGTATGTGTTGGCTCAGCATGAAGATTAATGTATGTACACTATTTTTGTATGTACTATTAATCTATAAATTACACTATTTTTTATAAGCATGTTACAGTAGAATCTCAAAAAAGTTTCAGAATACCAATAAATCAAATAAGAGCTCACACTTGCTTGTGTTGCAAACAAACGGTAGGTTAAACAAATTCATATGCTCAAAGTTAAGTCAAAAGTTAACTTTTTTGAGCGGTATGTAGACACCGAGCGATTAACTTTTGTGCGAGTTAACTTTTCCGCGATTCCACTGTACTTTATTTTAAATTATTTATCATAATCATTACTTTTAAGAAAATTTTAATATCTTTATTGATAAAATCAAGGTTTTTCTGTGTAGAACTCTGCTTAATACAAATAAAAATAGTTTCACCAGGCGTATGAGCGATATTAATAAATTGCACGAAATAAAATCTTTCATAAGTCGAATGTAGGGTTGGGCGCGAGTTACATTACCACCCACAACGATAATAACATTGGCACCACATAAACCGTTCAGAAAACAACAGCAACAGCAGCAAGAACAACAACAACAACAGCAACAATACTAACAGCAGTATTACTGAAACAACAACAACTAAAACCAACTAAAATTCAACGCAGAACCTATCCCACTGATTTTCACTTCAGCCACTTATGCAACAACAACAACAATAATAAAAACTCACAACAAGCAATAATCGAATTTCTGTAGTAAATCAGTTCAGTTGTTTATTGAGGTTACAATATATTTCTTTTTATGTCACAAAAGAAAAGACATAAATTATTTTAAGTTCTCTTTGATATTCCGCAACGTTTAGCTATAAGTGTTTTTTCAAAATATTGTTGCACCCATTAAAACTAGATGACACTTAAAAATGATCAAAATACATTT
This sequence comes from Dichetophora obliterata, assembly GCA_963920525.1. Lineage (NCBI taxonomy): Eukaryota > Metazoa > Arthropoda > Insecta > Diptera > Sciomyzidae > Dichetophora > Dichetophora obliterata. The sequence continues at coordinate 154,158,694 of OY986439.1, forward strand.
TTGGAATGTATGTCATAGCGCACATGGTGTTTAAGTATAAATATTTATTCATATATAGCATTTCTTGAAATGTATGTCATAAACATGCATTCATAAGTATTTAGCATTTCTTTGAAAGCAATATTATAAACATATATTCATTACATTATAAGAAAATATCTGAAAGTTGTAAAGTAAAATAAGAATTTCAATAAAGATAGATCAGTTTTAGCATTCGAAAAGATCAGTTGTGTCCTATTTTTTCCTCAACTATAACTGGTGCAGTCGAAAGCTCTCGCGAACGGTTCTGTGTAAAAGTGTTACAAAATAAAAACCGGCGGTTTCCCGAATTTTAGAAGTAACAATAAGAGTATCGAAGGATCATCGATCATCAGGCACTAAGGGAACATTGGAACAGCACAAATTGGAGGATTGCAATCCTTAATCGCAGAGAGAATCTGCACTCAAGAAGAAAAACAGAGGCATGACAGTAATCAATCAACAATCTTGTTGAGAGCCATTCGCAACAAAATTGAAGGCCCGGCCAACGGCTTTGAATTGGGACGAAATAAAAAATAGTTTAATTCTACACTATTCTGATAAAATGACGGTGATAAGAGACTTACACTCGCTAAGACGAAAAAACCAAAATGTAGAAGAATTTTATAACATTCTTATTCATGAAGCTAATAATAACGTCAGAACTGCAAAGAAATTACTGTATGGAGAAATGTGCAAACACCTGTATGAGCCAAATTTCAAACCTCTTTACAATCAGAACAGGTCTTTTAGAAACGACAATTTTGCACGACCAAATAACAATACGCAAAACCAACATAGAAATACGATACAATCAGCTACTCAAAATCTCTTCAACCCATTTTTTGCGGATGTTGCGAAAACGCAACGCAAAATGTGTATAATAATTTGACACCTAAATCTTACCTAATGAAAACTTTTTACTAGCTTTACATTGATTCTGAAAGCCAATTTAATTATCTAAACGACCTGTTTTTTGATTTTGTAAAAAAAGGGTATTTATGGTTGTTTTGAACCTTAGAAATCGTACATTTTCAAAAATTTAAGTAAGCGTTTTAATTCTTCTAATAAAAAATGTAAAAATAATAATCTTCCAAAATAATTTTTCTTCCAATCAGAAAACGATTCAAATTTGTCATAAAAAAGCATTCTATGCCATGTGCGTCACTCAATTGAACGACAGGTTGTATGAAAATCGCATGTTGCGTTTTCGCAACGTCCGCTCTTAGGGGTAGAACTTTAAACTCACTTGTCATTCTCTCAAAACAATATTGAAATTTCTCTAGTGTGGGTGAACAAGTGAGACGGAAGCACAATCGCCGAAAAGCTTTTTAGAAAATCGCTGATTTTCCTGAAAATCTGATTTTTTTAGAAAATCGCTGATTTTCATTTTGTTTTTGAGTGTTTCTTTGTTATAAATACCAATTATTATATATTTGATTATATTTATAAAATTGACCAAAACAGCGACATAATGTTTCGTAAAACGTTTTTATCAGTTCAAGAAATGGAAGAATTCATGAATGCAAGCTCCGACGAAGAAAATATAACTCGTTTGAATGTTAATGCAGCTGGTTGTACAAGTGTTATCGTTTTCCCACCAACAAGAGTTGATGCTGTGAGTGATTGTGAAGAAATTGATGATAACGTGCAGATTTTGCACGACGATAACATAATTCCAAAAGAACTAGCTGGCGAAATTGAACTGGAATGTAGATTTGATGTCTTGAATTCTAAAAAGCCATGCGAACCAACTGCAGAGTTCGGAGTTGATGTGACACAGGCGGAGCAAACCTTTTATTCTTATCAGCCGCCAAAGTGGTCTAAAAGTCATCGCAATCAATTTTCAAAGACTCCAACAGATGTGTCCAATTAGAAGATAAGAGAAATTTTTGACAAAATTGGTGCCTATGATTTTTTGATTTAGCTCTTTACTCGATAACAGTGCAACAAATATTTTTGTAACAGGTCATCTTAATCCTCTGCAAATACTGGAGTTGTTCTCAGACGACGAAGTTTTCAATTTCATTGTTATAAGTACCAATGCATACGCAAATGTAAATTAAAATAATCCATCTTTTAAAACTGATTTGAATGAAATGCGTAAATTTATTGGAATATTGTATTTTTCTGGCATATAGTATCACAAACATCCTTGTATTGGTCTGACCAATCAGTATTCCGCTGCGATGTCATAAAAACTGCTATGAGTCGAGATTGTTTTCGGACCATAAAATCATATTTTTACTTTTGTAACAACAGCGAAATCGATTCCAATGATAAGTTTGCTAAAATAACGCCTCTAAACAATATTTTAAATAATAAATTCATGCAGTTCTGCATTTTTTCTCATCATCTTTCGATAAATGAGCAAATGATACCTTACTATCGGCGACATTCTGCCAAACAATTCATAAGAGGTAAGCCGATTCGTTTTGGAAACAAGTATTGGAATTTGTGCTCGCATGATGGCTACCTATTTTATTTCATTCCTTACGGAGGTGCAACCAGTGAGAATTTCCCTGAATTTGGTTTGAGAGAAAATGTTGTGCTCAGACTGCTGTCGAATGTGAATACACCAAGCTTGATAACTTCTTCAAATCACATAAACTTATGTGCCGTCTTTCTAACATGGGTTATTTCGCAACAGGTATTCATTTTCATAAAAGAATATTTTGGAATATATTTTTGTTGTTTTTAGGAACTGTTCGCGATAATAGAACTGCTGAAGCTGATTTGACTGACTCAAAATTAATGAAGAAAAAAGATCGTGGTTCTATTGATTTTTCGTTCGATAAGAAAAATGAAATTGCAGCTATACGTTGGAATGACAATACCATTTTACTGTTATGTCTAATCAATTACTAGATGAACGAGTAAAAAAAGCAAAGCGATTTGACCGAAAGAAGAGAAAACATGTAAACATTTCAATGCCGAACGCTATTCATGAATACAATAAGACGATGGGCGGAGTTGATTTATTTGACAACGCTACAAGCAACTATCGCATTGGAATTCGAGGTAAAAAGTGGTACTGGCCGTTTTCGACAAATGCACTCGATGCTGCGTTAGTAAATGCATGGAATTGTAATGTTTTTGATTAATTTTTGTTTTTAAAAGAAAAGGACCTGCCTCAAGTTTCTTTGCCGGCGCTTAAAAACGCCACTGGCTCTAAGTAAATTATTTTTATTCAGCCGGCATAAAAATGCGCTTAGGCTTGAAATATTATTTTTATTCAGCCGGCATTAAAATGCGCTTAGGCTTGAAATAAATAAATGCAGCTGATTTAAAGCTTGTAGAATTAATGATTTTTATTTTGCAAAGTCGGTGCTTATAAAGCTAAATAACGGTATTATCTTAAATCTAATAAGTGCATAATTCTATACATAAAAAGTGCGTGAGTGACAAATAAATATTAACCTAATGTGTAAGTGTGTAATGCAAAATAAATATATAACTAAAATAATAAACATTGTAAGTGCGCGAGTGAAAGAAAGCTAAATATTTACTTAGTGCGAAAGTGCGTAATGCATATAAGTATATAACCACGAGCCATTGTGCGTGGTGAATAAAAATGTATATAGTCGCGTTCAATAAACTTTCTTACATAGTTTTGCAAAGACTCAAGTTACAGTGTAAGCAATAAGTTTGAATACAGTGCGTATGTAAAGTAATTGTTTAATTGTTAGTTGCTTAATTTGGTGCGCACTACACCCCCATCCTTAAGATAAAAATTATTTGAAAAAAGAAAATAATATTTAAAATTATACAATTCAAACTTTCTTATTATAATCTAATAAATTAATTAATCTGAAAATATAATATTTGTTTTAAACATTCCAATTAGTTTTCTTAACTATAATAAATTATATTTTATATTTTATTCCAAAAATTGTTACAAAATAGATATATGATTTATGTGATTAAAAATTATACAAATTAAACTTGATTATGAAATTTATACAATGCAATTGTTTTAATTAATAAATTTTTTCTTTATTTGAAAATTTTGAATTAAATCCATCTTTTTAGTAAATTATTATGGTATTCTTTGACTTTACCATCTACATTAACTTTAGAATTCACTCCATTTTTAGCAACTATAATATATGGACCATGATATGGTGGTTGGTTTTTCTTTCTATTCATTTTCTTTATCATTACTTTATATTATTATTATTATTATTATTATTATCATTATTATCATTATCATTATTATTATTATTATTATTATTATTATTATTATTATTATTATTATTATTATTATTATTATTATTATTATTATCATTATTATCATTATTATCATTATTATCATTATTATCATTATTATCATTATTATCATTATTATCATTATTATCATTATTATCATTATTATCATTATTATCATTATTATCATTATTATCATTATTATCATTATTATCATTATTATCATTATTATCATTATTATCATTATTATCATTATTATCATTATTATCATTATTATCATTATTATCATTATTATCATTATTATCATTATTATCATTATTATCATTATTATCATTATTATCATTATTATCATTATTATCATTATTATCATTATTATCATTATTATCATTATTATCATTATTATCATTATTATCATTATTATCATTATTATCATTATTATCATTATTATCATTATTATCATTATTATCATTATTATCATTATTATCATTATTATCATTATTATCATTATTATCATTATTATCATTATTATCATTATTATCATTATTATCATTATTATCATTATTATCATTATTATCATTATTATCATTATTATCATTATTATCATTATTATCATTATTATCATTATTATCATTATTATCATTATTATCATTATTATCATTATTATCATTATTATCATTATTATCATTATTATCATTATTATCATTATTATCATTATTATCATTATTATCATTATTATCATTATTATCATTATTATCATTATTATCATTATTATCATTATTATCATTATTATCATTATTATCATTATTATCATTATTATCATTATTATCATTATTATCATTATTATCATTATTATCATTATTATCATTATTATCATTATTATCATTATTATCATTATTATCATTATTATCATTATTATCATTATTATCATTATTATCATTATTATCATTATTATCATTATTATCATTATTATCATTATTATCATTATTATCATTATTATCATTATTATCATTATTATCATTATTATCATTATTATCATTATTATCATTATTATCATTATTATCATTATTATCATTATTATCATTATTATCATTATTATCATTATTATCATTATTATCATTATTATCATTATTATCATTATTATCATTATTATCATTATTATCATTATTATCATTATTATCATTATTATCATTATTATCATTATTATCATTATTATCATTATTATCATTATTATCATTATTATCATTATTATCATTATTATCATTATTATCATTATTATCATTATTATCATTATTATCATTATTATCATTATTATCATTATTATCATTATTATCATTATTATCATTATTATCATTATTATCATTATTATCATTATTATCATTATTATCATTATTATCATTATTATCATTATTATCATTATTATCATTATTATCATTATTATCATTATTATCATTATTATCATTATTATCATTATTATCATTATTATCATTATTATCATTATTATCATTATTATCATTATTATCATTATTATCATTATTATCATTATTATCATTATTATCATTATTATCATTATTATCATTATTATCATTATTATCATTATTATCATTATTATCATTATTATCATTATTATCATTATTATCATTATTATCATTATTATCATTATTATCATTATTATCATTATTATCATTATTATCATTATTATCATTATTATCATTATTATCATTATTATCATTATTATCATTATTATCATTATTATCATTATTATCATTATTATCATTATTATCATTATTATCATTATTATCATTATTATCATTATTATCATTATTATCATTATTATCATTATTATCATTATTATCATTATTATCATTATTATCATTATTATCATTATTATCATTATTATCATTATTATCATTATTATCATTATTATCATTATTATCATTATTATCATTATTATCATTATTATCATTATTATCATTATTATCATTATTATCATTATTATCATTATTATCATTATTATCATTATTATCATTATTATCATTATTATCATTATTATCATTATTATCATTATTATCATTATTATCATTATTATCATTATTATCATTATTATCATTATTATCATTATTATCATTATTATCATTATTATCATTATTATCATTATTATCATTATTATCATTATTATCATTATTATCATTATTATCATTATTATCATTATTATCATTATTATCATTATTATCATTATTATCATTATTATCATTATTATCATTATTATCATTATTATCATTATTATCATTATTATCATTATTATCATTATTATCATTATTATCATTATTATCATTATTATCATTATTATCATTATTATCATTATTATCATTATTATCATTATTATCATTATTATCATTATTATCATTATTATCATTATTATCATTATTATCATTATTATCATTATTATCATTATTATCATTATTATCATTATTATCATTATTATCATTATTATCATTATTATCATTATTATCATTATTATCATTATTATCATTATTATCATTATTATCATTATTATCATTATTATCATTATTATCATTATTATCATTATTATCATTATTATCATTATTATCATTATTATCATTATTATCATTATTATCATTATTATCATTATTATCATTATTATCATTATTATCATTATTATCATTATTATCATTATTATCATTATTATCATTATTATCATTATTATCATTATTATCATTATTATCATTATTATCATTATTATCATTATTATCATTATTATCATTATTATCATTATTATCATTATTATCATTATTATCATTATTATCATTATTATCATTATTATCATTATTATCATTATTATCATTATTATCATTATTATCATTATTATCATTATTATCATTATTATCATTATTATCATTATTATCATTATTATCATTATTATCATTATTATCATTATTATCATTATTATCATTATTATCATTATTATCATTATTATCATTATTATCATTATTATCATTATTATCATTATTATCATTATTATCATTATTATCATTATTATCATTATTATCATTATTATCATTATTATCATTATTATCATTATTATCATTATTATCATTATTATCATTATTATCATTATTATCATTATTATCATTATTATCATTATTATCATTATTATCATTATTATCATTATTATCATTATTATCATTATTATCATTATTATCATTATTATCATTATTATCATTATTATCATTATTATCATTATTATCATTATTATCATTATTATCATTATTATCATTATTATCATTATTATCATTATTATCATTATTATCATTATTATCATTATTATCATTATTATCATTATTATCATTATTATCATTATTATCATTATTATCATTATTATCATTATTATCATTATTATCATTATTATCATTATTATCATTATTATCATTATTATCATTATTATCATTATTATCATTATTATCATTATTATCATTATTATCATTATTATCATTATTATCATTATTATCATTATTATCATTATTATCATTATTATCATTATTATCATTATTATCATTATTATCATTATTATCATTATTATCATTATTATCATTATTATCATTATTATCATTATTATCATTATTATCATTATTATCATTATTATCATTATTATCATTATTATCATTATTATCATTATTATCATTATTATCATTATTATCATTATTATCATTATTATCATTATTATCATTATTATCATTATTATCATTATTATCATTATTATCATTATTATCATTATTATCATTATTATCATTATTATCATTATTATCATTATTATCATTATTATCATTATTATCATTATTATCATTATTATCATTATTATCATTATTATCATTATTATCATTATTATCATTATTATCATTATTATCATTATTATCATTATTATCATTATTATCATTATTATCATTATTATCATTATTATCATTATTATCATTATTATCATTATTATCATTATTATCATTATTATCATTATTATCATTATTATCATTATTATCATTATTATCATTATTATCATTATTATCATTATTATCATTATTATCATTATTATCATTATTATCATTATTATCATTATTATCATTATTATCATTATTATCATTATTATCATTATTATCATTATTATCATTATTATCATTATTATCATTATTATCATTATTATCATTATTATCATTATTATCATTATTATCATTATTATCATTATTATCATTATTATCATTATTATCATTATTATCATTATTATCATTATTATCATTATTATCATTATTATCATTATTATCATTATTATCATTATTATCATTATTATCATTATTATCATTATTATCATTATTATCATTATTATCATTATTATCATTATTATCATTATTATCATTATTATCATTATTATCATTATTATCATTATTATCATTATTATCATTATTATCATTATTATCATTATTATCATTATTATCATTATTATCATTATTATCATTATTATCATTATTATCATTATTATCATTATTATCATTATTATCATTATTATCATTATTATCATTATTATCATTATTATCATTATTATCATTATTATCATTATTATCATTATTATCATTATTATCATTATTATCATTATTATCATTATTATCATTATTATCATTATTATCATTATTATCATTATTATCATTATTATCATTATTATCATTATTATCATTATTATCATTATTATCATTATTATCATTATTATCATTATTATCATTATTATCATTATTATCATTATTATCATTATTATCATTATTATCATTATTATCATTATTATCATTATTATCATTATTATCATTATTATCATTATTATCATTATTATCATTATTATCATTATTATCATTATTATCATTATTATCATTATTATCATTATTATCATTATTATCATTATTATCATTATTATCATTATTATCATTATTATCATTATTATCATTATTATCATTATTATCATTATTATCATTATTATCATTATTATCATTATTATCATTATTATCATTATTATCATTATTATCATTATTATCATTATTATCATTATTATCATTATTATCATTATTATCAGTATTATCATTATTATCATTATTATCATTATTATCATTATTATCATTATTATCATTATTATCATTATTATCATTATTATCATTATTATCATTATTATCATTATTATCATTATTATCATTATTATCATTATTATCATTATTATCATTATTATCATTATTATCATTATTATCATTATTATCATTATTATCATTATTATCATTATTATCATTATTATCATTATTATCATTATTATCATTATTATCATTATTATCATTATTATCATTATTATCATTATTATCATTATTATCATTATTATCATTATTATCATTATTATCATTATTATCATTATTATCATTATTATCATTATTATCATTATTATCATTATTATCATTATTATCATTATTATCATTATTATCATTATTATCATTATTATCATTATTATCATTATTATCATTATTATCATTATTATCATTATTATCATTATTATCATTATTATCATTATTATCATTATTATCATTATTATCATTATTATCATTATTATCATTATTATCATTATTATCATTATTATCATTATTATCATTATTATCATTATTATCATTATTATCATTATTATCATTATTATCATTATTATCATTATTATCATTATTATCATTATTATCATTATTATCATTATTATCATTATTATCATTATTATCATTATTATCATTATTATCATTATTATCATTATTATCATTATTATCATTATTATCATTATTATCATTATTATCATTATTATCATTATTATCATTATTATCATTATTATCATTATTATCATTATTATCATTATTATCATTATTATCATTATTATCATTATTATCATTATTATCATTATTATCATTATTATCATTATTATCATTATTATCATTATTATCATTATTATCATTATTATCATTATTATCATTATTATCATTATTATCATTATTATCATTATTATCATTATTATCATTATTATCATTATTATCATTATTATCATTATTATCATTATTATCATTATTATCATTATTATCATTATTATCATTATTATCATTATTATCATTATTATCATTATTATCATTATTATCATTATTATCATTATTATCATTATTATCATTATTATCATTATTATCATTATTATCATTATTATCATTATTATCATTATTATCATTATTATCATTATTATCATTATTATCATTATTATCATTATTATCATTATTATCATTATTATCATTATTATCATTATTATCATTATTATCATTATTATCATTATTATCATTATTATCATTATTATCATTATTATCATTATTATCATTATTATCATTATTATCATTATTATCATTATTATCATTATTATCATTATTATCATTATTATCATTATTATCATTATTATCATTATTATCATTATTATCATTATTATCATTATTATCATTATTATCATTATTATCATTATTATCATTATTATCATTATTATCATTATTATCATTATTATCATTATTATCATTATTATCATTATTATCATTATTATCATTATTATCATTATTATCATTATTATCATTATTATCATTATTATCATTATTATCATTATTATCATTATTATCATTATTATCATTATTATCATTATTATCATTATTATCATTATTATCATTATTATCATTATTATCATTATTATCATTATTATCATTATTATCATTATTATCATTATTATCATTATTATCATTATTATCATTATTATCATTATTATCATTATTATCATTATTATCATTATTATCATTATTATCATTATTATCATTATTATCATTATTATCATTATTATCATTATTATCATTATTATCATTATTATCATTATTATCATTATTATCATTATTATCATTATTATCATTATTATCATTATTATCATTATTATCATTATTATCATTATTATCATTATTATCATTATTATCATTATTATCATTATTATCATTATTATCATTATTATCATTATTATCATTATTATCATTATTATCATTATTATCATTATTATCATTATTATCATTATTATCATTATTATCATTATTATCATTATTATCATTATTATCATTATTATCATTATTATCATTATTATCATTATTATCATTATTATCATTATTATCATTATTATCATTATTATCATTATTATCATTATTATCATTATTATCATTATTATCATTATTATCATTATTATCATTATTATCATTATTATCATTATTATCATTATTATCATTATTATCATTATTATCATTATTATCATTATTATCATTATTATCATTATTATCATTATTATCATTATTATCATTATTATCATTATTATCATTATTATCATTATTATCATTATTATCATTATTATCATTATTATCATTATTATCATTATTATCATTATTATCATTATTATCATTATTATCATTATTATCATTATTATCATTATTATCATTATTATCATTATTATCATTATTATCATTATTATCATTATTATCATTATTATCATTATTATCATTATTATCATTATTATCATTATTATCATTATTATCATTATTATCATTATTATCATTATTATCATTATTATCATTATTATCATTATTATCATTATTATCATTATTATCATTATTATCATTATTATCATTATTATCATTATTATCATTATTATCATTATTATCATTATTATCATTATTATCATTATTATCATTATTATCATTATTATCATTATTATCATTATTATCATTATTATCATTATTATCATTATTATCATTATTATCATTATTATCATTATTATCATTATTATCATTATTATCATTATTATCATTATTATCATTATTATCATTATTATCATTATTATCATTATTATCATTATTATCATTATTATCATTATTATCATTATTATCATTATTATCATTATTATCATTATTATCATTATTATCATTATTATCATTATTATCATTATTATCATTATTATCATTATTATCATTATTATCATTATTATCATTATTATCATTATTATCATTATTATCATTATTATCATTATTATCATTATTATCATTATTATCATTATTATCATTATTATCATTATTATCATTATTATCATTATTATCATTATTATCATTATTATCATTATTATCATTATTATCATTATTATCATTATTATCATTATTATCATTATTATCATTATTATCATTATTATCATTATTATCATTATTATCATTATTATCATTATTATCATTATTATCATTATTATCATTATTATCATTATTATCATTATTATCATTATTATCATTATTATCATTATTATCATTATTATCATTATTATCATTATTATCATTATTATCATTATTATCATTATTATCATTATTATCATTATTATCATTATTATCATTATTATCATTATTATCATTATTATCATTATTATCATTATTATCATTATTATCATTATTATCATTATTATCATTATTATCATTATTATCATTATTATCATTATTATCATTATTATCATTATTATCATTATTATCATTATTATCATTATTATCATTATTATCATTATTATCATTATTATCATTATTATCATTATTATCATTATTATCATTATTATCATTATTATCATTATTATCATTATTATCATTATTATCATTATTATCATTATTATCATTATTATCATTATTATCATTATTATCATTATTATCATTATTATCATTATTATCATTATTATCATTATTATCATTATTATCATTATTATCATTATTATCATTATTATCATTATTATCATTATTATCATTATTATCATTATTATCATTATTATCATTATTATCATTATTATCATTATTATCATTATTATCATTATTATCATTATTATCATTATTATCATTATTATCATTATTATCATTATTATCATTATTATCATTATTATTATTATTATTATTATTATTATTATTATTATTATTATCTATAGAATTATCTACTTTATCATTTGGTAGGTTTGGCAAATGTGAAGTATGGGATCCAATGGTCCCATTCATCATCTTTACAAAAATTGAATAAAAATTCGTTCAATACTCTGTGGTTTCTTTCTATTGAACCGAGGGTCTCATGATGATAAGGCGTGCTAAATATTTGTTTAATGTTAAGCTGTTTGCAGATCTCCGACATCAATTCATTGGTAAATTCTGTACCCCTGTCTGATTTAAGAACCTTAAAATGACCATAGGTCAAAATTACATTTTCTATCAATGATTTAGCTACAGTCTTTGCGTCTTTGGTCTCCATTGGATAAGCAATGATATACTTCGTTAACTCACATTGCATGGTTAATATGTAGCGGTAGTTATTGGATAATCGCAAAGGCCCTACAGTATCTATCGATATTATTTCGAAACTAGTTCCTGGTGTGTCTGTCAAAGTTACTCCTCTTTTGTATGTCTGGTTTGTTTGTTGATTTTACATTGTTCACAATTTAATATATGTTTCTTTATCATTTTGTTCATGTTTCTTCTAATGCCCATGTGTCCTCCATGAGCCGAATTATGATATTCTTCAATTAATTTATTTTGTATATCTTTATCAATTATTCTTGTTGGTTCATTGTATATTAAAATTTTTAAATTTTCATTATGTTTTCTTTGTAAATTATTACATATCTCTTTAAATTTATCCATTTTTATGGTTTCAAATATTTTATCATTTTTACTTAACGTGAGCTCGTTTATATTTAACCTATGCATTTTTGACGACAGTTTCTCCAAAGTCAGCTGTGTGATCGATGGATTACCGCTGCATCTTGCAATAACTTCTCTATTATTTATATTTATTTGGGTACCCTTATAATTTCTATCTGTTACGAAACTTAACTGTATCATTTTGTTAATATCCGATTTGGATGTGCACTCCCAAGCAAAAAGTTGATCAGACTTCTTGTTAGTAATGTCACTTGTTTTGTCTGAATTAGTGTTTGTGTATGTTTATTTGTACCCATACTTCTTGTTATAGCCAGTATTTTACTTTCATCATTCGCAGGTATGATACTATTTGCAATGGAAACTCCATTATTTATTTCTTTGTTTAGGATTATACTATCTTCATTAACCCTAATATTTATGGGGACCACTGCTTCTGATCGAGCAGGTACTGTAAAATGTTTATAATTTAAAATTATTGGTAATGTTAGTTCTTTTTCATTTATTAAAAATGTTACTGTGTACGTTTCAAAATCTATTTTAGGCATATACTTTCTCAACATGTCACGCCCTATTATGCCATCCGTTAATATAGGAAATTCATTTTCTACTATGTGGAAATTGTGTGTAATTTCCTCTGTTTTAACTAAAAAATTTAAATATGATGTGCCTATGCACTCTATACTTTCATTTGTTATACCAGTTATTGTTGAAATATTTCTTGTTTCTATTTATTTAAGCTTCTTTTCTTGCAGATAGAAATATCTGCTCCCGTGTCTATTAGGAATTTCAGATTCTCATTTGTATTTTCGCAATTTAATATAATAAAATTTGTTAAATTTTTAGTTAGTTGTAGGATCAGTTTTGGTCTCTGTGGGTAACAATTCCTGCTACTCGGCCATATCCGTTTCCCTGCGCATTGTTGCTGTTTCTAAAATTTGTGTTTCTATTGAAATTATTACTTCTGTTATTATTGTTTATAAAATTATTATTATTATTTCCGTTATTTCCACGGTAAAAATTATTGTTATTCTGAAAATTGTTGCTTTTGTAATTGTTAGTATTTCAGTAATTGTTATTTTGATTGTTGTTTTGAAAATTATTATTGTTTCTGTAATTATTATTTGAAAAATTTTTATTTCTATTTTGAAAGGTATTATTTCTATAATTGTTATTATCTCTGTTTGAAAAATGTTGATTATTGTAATTTCTGAACTTTTGATTAATTCTATTATTTTGCTCATTATAGTTTCTTGATTTATTTCTGTTCTGTATATGTAAACTATTACTTCTATCTGTCAAAAGATTTTGCTCAATATTCAAGCATCTTTCTGTTGCTTCATTAAAAGATTTTGGCGGATTCGCCTGTAAAATAGTTTGATATTCTGTCCTGACACCTTTTGAAAAAATATTAAGTGCCATACTTTCGTTGACCTTATATGTTGCATCTTTTGCCTCCTGACTGGGTTTCTCTAAGCTTTGTAGCTCTAAATTGCTTAATTGCTCTGCTAACTCTGTTTTTTTTCTCTAAATTCTGAAATTGTTAGATTGTTATGTGCTATAGAACTAAAGTCATTTAGCATTTGCTGTACTATTTTTGGATGGATAAGATTTCACCAATAAAGATTTTAATTCAATCAATGTCGAAGGTTTGTTCAAACGTCCAAGTATACTTCTCACTTAGGTTGTTTTTTTAAAATTGTATACATACTTAATAAAAATGGCCTTATCTTCATCTTTTATTAAATCATGAAGCAATTCTGCTTTTACTATAAAATCATCTAATTCTTCATAAACTCCTTCAAAAACTGGTAGGTTTTTACCTACTACATTTATGTCAAAGCTTGACATTTTTGGCAAATTACTTTCTTCCTACCAAACTAATGATAAATCCAAATTTATTTTATCTTCTTTTCGTATTATTAAATTTTTTATGATTTCATTCAATTCATAATAAATTTTATTAAATTCTAATATTAATTCTTTACAATTTTCAAAAGACTCATATTTAATTGTTTCGTTTTTTAATATTTCAATTTTTTGCAATTTTCCATTTTTATATTCTTCATTATAAATTCGATTTTTACTTTTTCTCAAATTTTCTTTAATTTTTCAAGAAATATTATGTTTTCTTTAATTATGTCCATAAATTTATGTCATGACATCAAAACATCAAAATTTTTTATTTTTATTTCACATGAATCACCCTGTGAATCATAGTGCCAATAAATCATGCATGCCAACATTTAAACATGTGTCTGCAATGACTGATTGCGAATAAGAGTACAAAGAAAAAGTAAAACTGACCTTTCAGTTTAATGAATGAAAAATATAATGGCGGTCGCGTCTAGTTTTCACTTTTCAAAATTTTTTTTTTATAAATCGCTAGACTTTAATCTAAAATTTAATTTTTAGCAAAGTATTTTATTCGTGCGCGTAGTTTTCGTTTAACATATATGCATTTAATATAATTTAAGTGTAGTGCAAAATCAATAAAAAGAAGCAATTCTTGTAGAATTTTTATTTAACTAAAATTTTTGCCGAGTGTGTGTGTATGTGATATTTTGTTCTGATTTGATTTACTATCCCAAAATAAAATAATAAAAAAATGGTTTTAATTCAATTTGTTTTTTTTTTCAGTGTTTCATTATAATTTTGTTTTTATAAAATTAATAAATTTTTGTTTATTGTTGTTGTTGTTTCGAATCGGCTGCCCTCATGTAGCTGATTATTGTGTATTTCGTTGTTGATGTTGTAGCCGCTTCTTCCGTATTTTAATCTGCTGCTCCAGTTCCCTTTGTCGCTCCTCCTCTACGCCCAGCAACCATGTCCTGTGGGTGCTCATAAACTCCTCTGCGTGTTGTTTAAATAAAGTTGTTGTACTCCATGATTTTGGTGCTTTTACGTCACCACCATCTGGTACATATTCTTGCTGGATTTGTTGTTTTGCCGTCGGCAAAATTTCTTCTTGCGTGCGCATCAAATTTGGGTCCGTGTTTGGCAGGATCGCCATGTAATGTTTTTGATTAATTTTTGTTTTTAAAAGAAAAGGACCTGCCTCAAGTTTCTTTGCCGGCGCTTAAAAACGCCATTTGCTCTAAGTAAATTATTTTTATTCAGCCGGTATAAAAATGCGCTTAGGCTTGAAATAAATGCAGCTGACTTAAAGCTTGTAGAATTAATGATTTTTTTTTGCAAAGTCGGTGCTTATAAAGCTAAATAACGGTATTTTCTTAAATCTAAAAAGTGCATAATTCTATACATAAAAAGTGCGTGAGTGACAAATACAATAAATATTAACCTAATGTGTAAGTGCGTAATGCAAAATAAATATATAACTAAAATAATAAACATTGTAAGTGCGCGAGTGAAAGAAAGATAAATATTTACTTAGTGCGAAAGTGCGTAATGCATATAAGTATATAACCACGAGCCATTGTGCGTGGTGCATAAAAATGTATATAGTCGCGTTCAATAAACTTTCTTACATAGTTTTGCAAAGACTCGAGTTACAGTGTAAGCAATAAGTTTGAATACAGTGCGTATGTAAAGTAATTTTTTAATTGTTAGTTGCTTAATTCGGTGCGCACTACAGAATATCCATTGTGTTTGCAAAAAATGCGCAAAAAAATCTTCAACGTCGCAACTTGAGTTATGAGCTTTTGTTGTAGATAGTTTGTTTGCATTACGAAGCACCATTATCTTTAAAAGCTCCGCAACCGAATGAAACCATCCGTTTTGATGATGTGAACCACACACTTCTCAAAACAGAAAAACTTTTACGTTGTCGCCAGTGTCAAAGCCAAACAGTTTATTCTAGTAAACAATGTAACATCTCACTTCACCCAAAATGTTTCGATACATATCACACAAAATAAAAAAATGTATATTGCTTGTTTTACAATTCATTAAAAACTGATTTGTTTCATTACTTTTATAAAATAGTGCTAATGGCAGGGGAGTAACCATAATTTACTATAGAAAATTTTCAAAGGAATTTTTTTCGAATGGAATTTACCTCAAAACTTTCCCTCCCTCCCTTCTCCGACCAATGTATGTGCTCTTGGCTTTGGCGAATCATCTTTACATTGTGCTTTCAATGAAAAATTCTCTAGTTGTTATATATATAGTATATGTATGTATATAAATAATCTTTATTTTCATTCAATGTGAGCAGTATTAATTTTTGTTTTTAAATTGATAACCTTTTTGGCGGACGTTGCGAAAACGCAACGTATATTTTCCGAAAAACTAAAAGCTTTTCCGAATATGTTATTTCAAATTTCCTCTAATTAGTCCACAAACAGAAGAAATGTAAAATTTCAAGTTTCTAGCTCAACTGGAACTGGTAGCCGCCAAAAATGGGTTAATAGGAGTTTTGGTAAGCACCAAAACCAAAATAGGGATTTCCTTCAAAATACTCCTAATCAAAATTCATTTAACAACAGACACCTTGGTCAACACCAAAGCCAGAATAGAAATTTTACACAAAATTTCAATGATGGCAACCAATACGTACAGAGACAACCTCCTCCAGAGCCTATGGACATTAGTTCTGGAAACTCACGTTTTACACAAAGGACGAACAGGACCAATATTACCAATACAAGAGAAATGCCCAATATAAACTCAACAAAGGAGAACGAACTACAACCCACAATGCAATTGGACCCAGCCTATGAAAAGCATATGAACCAAAGCTACGAAGGATATGGATTTTATAAGGATGCAAACGCAAATTGTGCTCCTCGACCGAGCAACGGGATACCTAGATTTCAACAAACACGGATTTACCCTTCCGTATATTAACATTTCATTACCTTTCGGACGGCCTCTAAAGTTTCTGATTGACACTGGAGCGTCTTCTTCATTAATAAATCCCGAATTTAAAAATAATGCTAACACAGTGAATTGCGAACCAGTCACAATAACAACTATTTTAAATAAACATAATATAAGCAAACAAACTACATTGCCCACCTTTATTGAATTCAACGAGACAGGACAGCAAACATTTTACTATTTAAATTCCACGGATACTTTGACGGACTGTTAGAACTGGACATTTTGACAAAATTAGGAGCTAAGATTGACTTTAACACAAATAAGCTAATTACAAACAATTCAACAATTCAAACAATTACAAACAATTTATTTATTTATTCATTCATCAATAGAGTAAATACTCTGGCAGACTACTTTAAT
The DNA here is from genome assembly GCA_963920525.1 of Dichetophora obliterata. Lineage (NCBI taxonomy): Eukaryota > Metazoa > Arthropoda > Insecta > Diptera > Sciomyzidae > Dichetophora > Dichetophora obliterata. Next base: position 154,177,911 of record OY986439.1, read on the forward strand.
TTACTATTATATAACTTATTCTAACAGGTTTGCTTAACTAACTTATTCTAAACAGGTTTTGCTTAACTTAACAGGATTTATGTTTTATTTTCTATTTTATTTTCTTTTCTCCCCTTTCCTTGTTTTGTTTTTTACTTTTTGTGTTTACGTCGACGTGGGCATATTCCACCCTCAGGATTGACAAAATTTTAAAAATCATGCCAAAAAAGGAAAAGAGGAAAAAATATAGAGGGACTTATGTCTATAACTGATATAAGGGTATTTCAGGTATTATTAAGTTGACTTAGAACTATAATGACATTATTCTTAAATGTATAGCGAGAAATAAAATTGAAGATATCAATAGATGGCAAAATTAAATTTGTTTCTTTGATGCAACGAGCAATTGGTTCATTCTGGGCATAATTAGATCGGTGGTGACTATCACGAAAATGAAATTGTTCTCGAAGACGTCGAGTACAGGATTCGAGTACAGGAAGAAGGATTCCAGATTATGCAACAGTATTCCAACTGAGACCTTACCAAAGCATTATATAAAGTTTTGAGTGCATAAGGTCTGAATAAGCAGTAGAATTTCTTTAAAGGAAACCGAGCATAGACCAAGCTTTCGAAACAATGTAGTTAACATGCTCTGTGAAATTTAGGCGCCGATCCAAGACGATCCCGAGATCCTTTTTAGATGTGACACGTTCTAGGGCAGACAGTTTGATGGAATAAGTGCTAATTAAAGGTATATTATTTCTAAATAAAGAAAAACACTAGCATTTAGAAATATTTTAGGGCAGGCCATTATCATAGCACCAATTAGAGACGGAATCTATATCAGATTGCAAGAGCACACAATCATTATAAGATTTTATGGACCGATATATTTTTAAATCATCCGCAAATAGGAAATATTGTGAAGGTTTGATGACTGAAAGCAAATCGTTTATGAATAACAAAAATAGTAGAGGTCATAAGTTACTACCCTGCGGTACACCAGAGGTTACTTTTATGGGTTCTGATTTGATGTTATTAATTTTAACGATTTGATATCGGTTTTTTAAGTAAGATTCAATCCAATTTAGCAAGTTGGAATTAAAACCTAGGCTACGCAGCTTTTTCAGTAATTTGTTATGGTTTACTTTATCAAATGCCTTTGCAAAGTCAGTAAGAATAACATCGGTTTGCAAATGATTTTCAAAGTTTTTTATAACATAGTTACAAAAAAGGATCAAGTTTGTTGAAGTAGACCTACCGGCTATAAAACCATGTTATCAGTTAGCTCAGAGTTAAGTTGAGTCGAAATCTTGTCACAAATAATTTTTTCGAATAATTTAGGGATGGAAGAGATTTCGCAGATCGGTCTATAGTTGCTTGTATTTTGTTTGGGACCCGCTTTATGGATGGGATCGATAAGAGACAATTTCCAACTTTCGAGGAAGATGCCGCTGTCTAATGATTCTCTAAAGATTTTAAAAAGGGGAACAGATAAGGATGCCGCGCAGTTTATAAGTATAATGGGTGCAATACTCCAATATCTAGGTTAATAAAGATAAATCTCCAATATCTAGATTAACTGGAGCAGATGATACTTCGTAAGTGGAACAAATGTCACTGTTCGAGTACACAGATTTAAAATAGTTAGCAAAGAGATTGCAGATGGTTTGAGTGTCATCAGATGAGCAGTCCAAAAGAAACAAAGCACTAGGTAGGCCATTCGTTTTTCTTTTAGTATTTATGTAAGCCCAAAAATGTTTACTGTCATTTTTTATTTTAGATTCAGTATTTAATAAGTATGAATTGTATAAAAATTTATTGAGTGTGTCGAATTGTCTTTGATGATGAAGGTAATTTAATTTTAACTGAGGATCAGTTTTGGATTCTCTAAAATGCTTATATGCTTTATTTTTTATATTTTTTAGGTTTGAAAGTCTTCTATTGAACCAAGGTGGACTCCTATTTGAATTTACAAATTTTTTTTTAAATTAAAAATTTTTATAAACTTATCATACATTCATTTTAAGTCCATTTCAGATAGGATGTCGTTCCTGAAGATAATTGTTCATAGCATCAAAGTTGGTTTTACTATAATCATTATAGTACCTGATTTCTTGTACGGGTGTTTGATAATAAAAAATTGAAAATTCAACCAATAAAGGAACATGGTGTAGTGTTTTCTTAAAAATAAGTACCATAGGTACTTCAATGTAAACGCTAAGTTCTTTATCTATAAAAATGAAGTCTAGTATTCTACCCAAATCATTAGGAATATTATTTATCTGTATTAGATAGTATTGATATAAAAAGTCTACGAGGGAAGATTCAATATCTTTGCTTATATTAGTAGGCATAAGATTCATTTCATCATAATCAAATTTCCATCTAATATTGCCAAGATTAAAATTACCAGTGAATGCAATATGTTGGGAAGGACTTAAGTTATCAAGCAAATGTATGCAATTTTCCACATGAATATTATATAGTTCCAAGATACTCCTCGGTGGTATGTAGCTTACTATAACGAAAAGATCAAATTCTGACTGAAACGAAATTTTCACAATTAATTGATCGATATCAAAATTAACAGGCCTTTGAGGGTTATTAGATGGCAGAATTATTTGATCAGTAGATAAGTCATTACGAACTGCAATTAATACACCTCCACCACGAGTTAATCCTGAGGAATTCAAGTAGCGATCTTTGCGAAAAATATTATACGCAGTACCACTAAACAATTCAGATGATAAGTGACAGTCTGATAGCCAAAGACATTAAGAACAATTCTTGAAGCTTTGTTCTGATTCCACCAACATTTTGGTAATATAAAGAATATTTATTTTTAGAATTATGTTTTGTTTTAGGACAAGAGTTAGGAACAATAGCTTTTGAAGCTAGAGCGGGATCTTTGTAGGTGCCAAAGCCTTTTTGAACTTGTGTGGGAGGCGAATGTAGAGAGGTCATTTTCAACTTCAGTTTCCGAGATGTTAAAGCTTACGTGATATAACCATGACGCTTGTTTTTGTTAGACCGTCAATGCAAACTGAATCTGCTTTATTGTGCAAGTATGCGAGCGTATATTATCATATTATCTACGGTCTCTAAGGCGAGACATGACAAAGCGGCCGTCGCTACTTATATCAGAAAGATTTTTTGTTAGCTTAGCTGTAGGCGGGAGAAGAGGATCAAGAAAACCAGATGGTGCGTCAGAGAAGGTTTGAGTTGCAATAGATATAGGCGCAGACAGTGCATCAGTGATTTTTTTGAGAGGATTTTGCTGAACTGCATGAAGTAGGAGAATCTATCACTATAGTGGGAACGGTTTTAATACTTACAGATGAAGAAGGCGGTGACGGATTTAAAATGCGAGAACGAATGAAGTTTGGATATTTGACTGTGGGATTATTTGCTTTAACGATATTTTGAATTGGTGTAGAATTATGTAATGTTGAAAGTTATTTATTACGATCAATGTTAGAATAAGAGTTAAGATTATAATTAGTTTGCCTAGGAGTTTTTATATTAGCCTTAGGTACAATACTTATTCTAGATTTATTATTAGTTAAATTAAGAGTTTGTGTAGACGTCTTAGGTGCATTAATTATCTCAGATCGGTTCGAAATTTTTTGGGTTTATCGTTCCACTTGGATACTACAACAGTTCCATGATCTTGTATAGCACCAGAAGCGCTCAGGACCAAATACGCGTATTTTGATGGTATATTAAGTTTAAACTGCTAATCTTGGCTCGAGTTGCAGATACTTTGTTGCATTCGGATATTGTAAAGCGAAACTTATTTAGAAAGTATTTACGCACCCAAATTTCATTAGCTTTTGGAGGGAATCCTTTTATAAATATTGATATACTTTCTGTTGGGTTGAATGCTTTAAGTTTTTTTAAGGCGACTTTCCCATTCTGATAAGGTACACGAAGTTCCAAACCTTTCAATAACATTTTAAGGAGCAGCAATCGGTATTATTCGTTCTGTGGTGTCAGAGGCAGTTGAAGAGTCCAGATTTATAGATTGATTAGCTGGTAATGAGCTGACCTGTGGCAAGCGATGGGATGCTTCAATTATATCCTCGAAAATAGGAGAAGATGATGGTGGACTTGAGGAGACTTTGTTTCAGCTCTATAAGGCACAGATCTTACTTCATCAGCTACATCTGCAAGCGTCACTCGAAAGACTTCAAGATCGTCACTGATAACATTTATTTTTTGATATAATATTTCCAGCATGGGATCTGATTGCGGAGGTGATAATTGGGGTTTACCTGATTGAAGTGCAATATCCACATCATAGCGCAAAGATGTAAGAATACTCAGTATATTTTTGGCTGAATCGTCATTTCTTAAAACATCAAAGTTTTTTTACTTCTGATTTAAGCTCGTTTATGGCCGTAGTCCATAAGACATTTTTTTCATTATCTTTGACTACCTCAGCTAATTTTCTCATGTTTTATAAACAATTGAGATTTCCGAGTTATTTGTTTTGCAAATGGACTCTACTCTTATAAGATCATCAGATACGTGCGTCATAATATCGAAGTTTGGTATCTTACTGCAGATTTGTTTATTATCTGAATGCATCTCATTCAAGGAGTCGCTAAGACACTTTGTAGCGAGCATAATATGAGAAAGTGACAGATCCATGACTTCATCACAAAAAAATTTGAAGTGCGTTGTGTATTCATGGAAATAGTTCAAACTTCTTTTTGACATCCCAACACATGTGCCATGGTAGGATTTCCCGCAGAGACCATTGCAACTTAGTTTAAGTGCACTTTTGTCTTCAATAGAGCAGTTACATTTGGCGCAAGTATGTTCCATTGTTTATTTTATTTAGATTGCTATGTACATATGTATGTTGATTTTGATTGGGTGTTTGACCGGTATTAAATTAGGTCAACTTTTTATTGATGTTTATATTGTTTAAAAAAATTGTTTTTGTTTTTCATATAAGTTTTTTTGGACACAGATTTAAAGTTAATTTAAAGTGCGATTATTTTTTATGTAAATTGCAATATATGCAATTAATCGAGGTTTGCTTAAATGTTGGAGTGAGCTATTCATCTTATTTTTATTGATTATTGTTGCAATATTCGCCCTTTTTGGTTACACACTTGTATGCACTGCACTTTAATTATTAATATAAAATTCAAACCAAATTTTTCTTCAGGAAAATACCTTATTCCACCCAATTCGAAACAGGTTATAAAAATTCCTACAGACATAAAGGATGTGTATATATCAAAAAAGTACAAATTGAACCACAACTATTCATCTCCGAAGGCATTTAAAAAACTAAAACTGGTTTAGTGTAGTAGAAATTGTTAACAACAGTAGTTCACACAAAACTCTCTTGCTAGAACAGCCACTCAAAGTAGAACACTACAACACTGAACATTTTGTTGAAAAAATAACCTTAGCATTGAATGCAACACGCATGGAATTGAAGGTGACATAACTGAACTTAACCGATCCTCACATCTCAACTCAGAAGAAAAAAAAATCACTGTTTAAATTTTGGAGAGCGTACGATGACGTATTCTTTAAAGAAGGACAAGATCTTAGTTTTTCTTACACAGTTAAACATACAATCGACACAACAGACGACGTACCAATGTACACCAAATCGTATAGGTTTACCATACATCCACAAAGAAGAGGTGAACAATCAAATTTCAAGTCTATTACAACAAAAAATTATACGCCCTAGCTTTTCACCCTGGAGTGTGGGTAGTACCCAAAAAGTTAGATACAGACGGAAAACAAAAATGGCGGTTGGTAATCGATTTTAAGAAACTAAATTTCAGCAATTTTATTTGAAAAATAAAACAATTTCCGATGATATCCAATCACAAACATAGACGAAATTCCTGACAAGTTAGGCAAATGCTTATATTTTTCCACACTGGATTAAGCAAGCGGATTTTATCAAATAGAATTTAATCCAAGGGATATACAGAAAACGGTTTTTTCAGTTGAAGAAGGCCACTACGAATTTTTAAGGATGCCATTCGGGCTAAAGAAAGCTCCTTCAACTTTCCAAAGAGTACTGGATAACGTACTCAGAGATCTTCAAGGAAAAGAAGGTTTAGTATATCTAGATGACATCATAGTATTTTCGACTTCACTCCAAGAACACTTGGAAAACCTCAGCAAAGTTTTTGACAGGCACCGCGAGTCCAACCTCATGGTTCAACTTAACAAGTCAGATTTTCTGCATAAAGATATTGCGTTTTTAGGGCATATCGTTACAACGGACGGAGTGAAACCGAACCCAGACAAAATTTCGGCAATAAAAAAGTTCCCTCTACCACGTACATAAAAGAAAAGACATAAATTATTTTAAGTTCTCTTTGATATTCCGCAACGTTTAGCTATAAGTGTTTTTTCAAAATATTGTTGCACCCATTAAAACTAGGTGACACTTAAAAATGATCAAAATGCATTTTCGGAATGTATGTCATAACACACATGGTGTTTAAGTATAAATATTTATTCATATATAGCATTTCTTGAAATATATGTCATAAACATACATCCATAAGTATTTAGCATTTCTTTGAAAGCAATATTATAAACATATATTCATTACATTATAAGAAAATATCTGAAAGTTGTAAAGTAAAATAAGAATTTCAAAAAAGATAGATCAGTTTTAGCATTCGAAAAGATCAGTTGTTTCCTATTTTTTCCTCAACTATAACTCGCGTGCCGGGCTTTTGCCGTGCCAAAAAATAATTTCATGCGTGTACGTGCGTGCCCGTGGTTAAGAAAAGCAAAGTAGTGCTTGCTTTTTCGAGTTCGTGCAGTAAAATTTTACTACTTTTACTTCAGTAACTATGTATGTTTTTATTTCATCAAAATGTATATGCTACTTTCATAAAACTAATACATATGAAGGGCTTATTGCAAAAACATGATAAGCCACGCAAAAAATATTTTGAAATAATCGACCCTAAAGTTTTGAAAAAATTTATTTTTGTATGAAAAAATGGAATTGAACACGGAAACTTTTGCAAATGGGTTATACAATTAATAAATAATAGCTAATATCTCTTCAGTGGTTGTTGGCAATGCATTGAGTAATGTATTTAGTCAAAAAAATTGCTTTTTTAGATCATGTGGCTTATCACATTATTGCAATAAGCCCTTCATATATATAATAAAAAAAAATCATAAATTGAAAGAATATGTGTACATTTTTCATTACTACTTTTCAAAGTTTTAAATCGTACATTTTCGTGCTTTGTCCTGCGTGTTCGTGCGTTTTCGTGCAAGTACAAAAACTAAATTTAGTGTTTTAGCGTGCTCGTGCCTTAAAAATGTTGTACGCGCCCACGTCTAGTAGAATGTATATTTTGAGAGTTTTGAGAATTTAGCTATTTAAATTCAGAAAGATCAAAGTTATAAATAACTTAATTTCCATTGAAACAATTTCAAAATAATTGTATTCACCAAACATTTTTATTAAGTTCAAGTTTATTACTAAATGGATGGGAATATGTAAATGGAAACATGGCCAACACATACCGAATTTCATCCTCATTGCGTGTCGTGGTTGTGAGATATTGTAATTTTGTCTAAAAAGGGGAGTGGTCCACCCAATTTTTTAAAAAAACATTAATCTTCATGCTGAGTCAACACATACCGAATTCCATCACCATTGCGTTCCGTGGTTATGAGATATTGTAATTTTTTCTAAAAAGGGTCGTGGTCCACCCCACTTTTTTAAAATGTATAAATCTCCATGTTGAGCCAACAAATACCGAATCATTGCGTGTCGTGGCTATGAGAAATTATAATTTTGTTTAAAATTACCCACTTTTTCACATTAATTTTAATGCTGAGCCAACACATACCGAATTTCATCATCATTGCGTGTCGTGGTTTTGAGATATTGTAATTGTTCTTAAAGTAGGCGTGGCCCGCCTATTTTTTTTCCAGATATATAGATTTTCGTGCTAAGCCCCCACATATAAAATTTCATTGTCCTATCATACATAGTTGTCGAAATATAGCATGCTGCCGGATATTTTTGCTGCAAAAAATATTCGGCAGAAAATAGTCGTTATTTTTTGTACAAAAAAATAAACGGCAGAAAGAACCAGTTAAATTTTGAGTAAAAAATGAAAACACAGAAAATAACTATTAGTTTCTATTTTTTTTATAAAAGGAATAATCGTTACGGTCCCTGGTTTTTATATATAATCGAGCTAAATAGGAAAACATTTTTCATTTTACGTACAGTGGCGTACAGTGGCGTAGGGTGGGTTGCTGGCACCCGGGGCAGAAAATAGATTTTGGACCCTTAAAGAGGGGTTATCCTTATCCATATTCAAAATCTCTATACAAAAAATAAAAGTTTTTAAATATACATACAGGGGTGGAATCGGCTAAGGTGATAGTTGATAATCATCGTAATTGCTCTACGTAAGCTCTACGTAGTTTCTACAAGATAGTTTTCCTAGTTTTCTGCTACAAATTTGCGATGAACACTCAACATAAGACATGGGTAACGGTTCTAAAAATGCTGCGCTGATACACTGACCCAAGCGATGTAGACGCTTAAGTTGCAAAGACACAATGGCTATTGGGTTAGGCTTTGTGGAGCAACGAACTAAAATTCACCCCCATTTCTAAGGTTGTAGACGCCATGCCGAGGGAGATTGCACCGATGGTGCAGGGTCTAGGGGTATAAGATCGCGAATAGTGTCTCCTCAGGGCAGCCCACTCTGTATACTCCCTGTATACTCTCTGTTGTATACTAGTAGGGTAGGGCGGATAATGGGGATCTCTATCCGTTCGGTCCGTTTATTTCTCCCCAACTCGTGGGATTTTTTATGAATAAAATAAAAAAATAACAAAAAGGAAGGATGCGCTGAGGGGACGAGTCCCGAAGCGGTGGAATCCCAAAAGTATTTAACCGTGGAAGGGTGCGGAAAGCCGCAAGGTAACCTGCCAGGTTTGGTGGACAATAAAACTCCGAAAGGAGTGGAATTTTCAGCCAGAGAACGAAGCTGAATCCGAGGCAAAGCGGGTCCATGTTAGGGAGAAGCAGAAGCGGAGGAGGAAGCGAAAGAGGACAGGCACAACCGCTGGGGAGACTGCTTTGGAGTAAAATGGCGGACCAATTCCAAAGCATGTCATGCGATGAGTCCACCCCGGAAATGGGGTCTTCAACCAAAAATTCTCTTATGGCTATACACAGCGGTAGTGCGTCCTATCTTGGAGTATGGTGCACTAGTATGGTGGCCTGCACTGAATAAAGCATACAACACAACAAAACTAGCTCGGATCCAGCGATCCGCATGCATAGGTATCACAGGGGGTACCGCTCATGCCCCACTGATGCACTCAATGTCCTGACACATTTACTCTCCATAGATCTACACATTAAGCTTACTGCAACAAACAGTGCAGTCAGACTCAGAGAGTCATATAACTGGCGGAATAGGCCATATGGACACAGCAACATTCTAAATCCGCTACCTCGGGAACTGATTCCTGGAAAAACGGACTACGACACTCCCTAACTCGACTTCACGAAATCTTTTACAACCAAGTTTCCCACCAGGGTGGAATGGCGCAATGGGGGAATTGATTTAGCCTTCGATGTGTCCTTTTACACGGGTGGCTCCAAGATGGAGTGCGGAGTGAGAGCGGGCATATATTCTGAGAAACTGGGGGTGACGGAGGCTTTTCGTCTACCAAACTCAGCCAGCGTCTTCCAGGCCGAGCTTTTTGCGATAGAGAAGCTTGTCGCACCTTAAGTAGAGCTAACACCAATCACATTAATGCAGCTATTCTGACGGATAGCCTAGCCGCCGTTAAATCTTAAGCTGCGATCAGTACCAACTCCAAACCGGTAAGGCAGTGTAAGGATGAACTGGCCCGGCTAAGTCACCAACTTAGCATTACTATAATCTGGGTTCCCGGCCATAGGAACATTTATGGTAATGAAAAGGCGGATGAATTGGCTAGGCGGGGTTCTTCCCTTGACGTTTCAAGAGCGGAATCAGTCGAAGTTTCACTGAACACAGTTAAGGGAGGAAATCATCTTTACTACTTAACCTTAGCCGGTCGTAGATGGAGAGAACTACCAACCTGCAACACATCAAGAAAAATATGGCCCCTTTACAACATAGGTAGAACCCAACAGATGCTCTCAAAACCCCGGAACGACAAAGCCAGAATAACGGCTATTATTACGGGTCACTGGTGCATCGGAGTTCACGCCGAGAGAATTAGACTACCCTTCAACACCTACTGTCGCAGCTGCGATGACCCAAATGAAAAAGAAATACTGACACACTTTCTGTGCTCCTGCCCGGCCCTGGCCAAGTCCAGACTAACAACGCCTGGCAAGCCCTTCCTCAGCAATCTAGAGGAACTTTCAACAACAAAAATCAACAATCTCCTAACGTTCATCAACCGCACCTGATGGTTATAATCTAACAGTGCGTTACCCACTCAACCAACATAAACACGAGGTTATGGTATCAAAACGGCTCACTAGAGCTTCTTGGATCCTACTTGTATGTAAAATCACCATCTAAACCAACCAACCAACCACCCCGGAGATGAACGAGCGGAATAGATTCAGGGATCAGCCTGGACCTTTCGGCACAGGGGCGACTCGAACCTGTGAGTCGAAAGGTGGACAGCTTACGGCTGTTAGCTCTTCGGCTAAGGATGGGGAAGGTGGACATCCTGGTAAAGGTTGATAGCCTTTCACATAAAGGAAGGACGATGGAAGCTGGTGGACGACCCTCAAAAGTCGATAGCCAGTGGAAATCGTGGAGGGCTGATAGCCAGAAACCAAGCGGTAGCAAACCTTTGCTGGAGGGAAATGCAACCAGGTAGGGGTTATTGGAAGCGGCCGTGCATCTTATGCTACGGTAGCAGAAAAAGACCTGTTAAAGGGCATCGTCGATTGCTCCATCGATGGCCAGTTGGGAGAGAGCCAGTTAGCGGTCTTTAAATCCGCCCTATTGGAGTCTCTCGACACGATCAATGAGAGTGATGGCGATGTAGAATTTGTTGGCAATGCAAACTTGGAGGATGGAATTATTGTACTCAAGTGCAAGAACCCATCATCCAAGGTATGGCAGTGCCGAACCGTGCCAAAGCTCACGAACTTAAGTGCTGAGTTGCGGTTCGACCGATTGTACGCATTGAAGGACGTTAGAAGGATGTTCATCCTTGTTTACGGAACTTCTGAAAGCAAGTAGATCATCCTTTGGAGGTTGCAAACCCAGAACCGGTACGTTGCAGACACTTCAAAATGGAGAGTTTGTAACGTAACGAACTTCGGAAATGCAAAGGAAGAGGCGTCAAGTTCACCGTGTGGTGCCGGACAGATGAGGTGAAAGCGATAAGGCTGGTAAGGGGGAAACTCAACTTCTGCCTTGATCAAGCTCTCATCAAATTCTAAAAGGATGCAAGATGAGTGCGATGAAACCACTGGTATGGGGCTGGTGGGAATTCTGCAAGGGAGGAACCACCAGGGCGGGTGGTGGGCCCGTACCAGAAAAACCTCGTGGTGTGTCAGCTCAATCTACACCATAGTAGTGGGGCATCATCAGCAATGATGATGCGTTGCATGGAAGAGGATGGAATTGACGTAGCAATGCCTTGAATTTTTCACAACAGAATTAAAGGTCTCTCAGAGCTGAATTAAAGGCCACGCTGTACCAACCAGTAACAGATGGCAGGCGGTGGACTTGTATCTTGGTGAGACATGGTATACTAGCGGTACATATGCCACACCTATGTTACCCGAATATCACCGTTGTGAGAATCGGGGATGGTGCAGGTGCCTGTATGGTAGCTTCAGCGTATCTTCCTTACGACTCTCCAGAGGTACAATCTGTTGGTAGCAAATAGAGGAACACAACCGACTTTCGTTGATGCGAGGCGAGCGAAAGTCATTGATGTAACTCGGCCTTCAATCTGCACATGAGAGGGGGAACCCCAGAAACATGGGCAAACTACAAGGCACGGAAAAGGGAACTGAAGAATCTCATACGACAACATAAAAGGCAGTCGTGAAGAGACTTCTGTTCTGGGATGGAAACTATATCAGAAGCATGTAGGCTTCAGAAAATGGTTTCAAAAGATCCATTCTCTAAAGTGGGAATGATCCGAAAAATGTGTGGAGCCATGGCAGAGAACCTAGAGTAGTCGATGGAAGTTCTGATGGAGGTGCATTTTCCTGGAAGATTTAAGTCTGATGACCCGTGGACACCCTTGAAGAAAGGAATGCACAGGGTTGACAGACTGGAAGCCAAAAGGATGATCACTATATGGACGGGGTGAGGAGTGCTATACGCTCATTTGCTCCGTACAAAACATCAGAGATGGACGGTATATTTCCGGCTATAATGCATTGGGGGAAGGATGGGGGAGAGAGGCGAAAGTTGTCTTTCTTCCGAAGCCCGGAAAAAAGGATTATGCGGAGGCGAAGTCATTCAGACCAATAGCCTAACATCTTTCCTCTTGAAAACAATAGTGGGCATATACACGATAGGGTATGCAGATGACATTGCGTTGGTGGTCCGCGGTAAGTTCATGGACACCATTTCTGACATCATGAAGGGAGCACTCCGAATGGTGGAGGAGTGGTGTCGAGAGTAAGGCCTTACCGTAAACCCAGGCAAATCAGACAATAATTTCTTTACTAGAAAGAGGGTAGGCCTGAGAAGAACCACTCAGACTTTTTGAGCTCAAATCAACATGTCCACAAAGGTTAAATATCTAGGGGTAACCCTCGATAGCAAACTGAACTGGAACGAGCATGTAGAAGATAGGATTCAAAGAGCAAAGAGGGTTCTGTTTCAGTGTTGACGCGTTTGTGGTCTCAAAGGGGGGATAAGCCCAGAGGCTATGAAATGGGTCTACACTATGATGGTTAGACCTGTCATCACGTATGCTTTGGTGATTTGGTGGACAAAAGTCAGCCAGAAAATCATTAAGAAGAGTCTGGACAGAGTCCAACGGCTGATGTGTGGTGGAATATCAGGTGCAATACGCACCACTCCAACAAGCGCAATGGAGGTTCTATTAGGTATGCTGCCGTTGGATTTAGAAATAAAGAAAATAGCGGCACTGTCAGCTGTCAGGATGTTGCGAAATGCTACGGGGCATGGGGCAACGGTCCTGCATGGTCATATGCGCATCCTTGATATTGCACACAGAGATGTCAGTGAGGAGTGTATGCCTATGGACGGAAGGCAGAAAGTAAGAATAACAGATAAATTTATAAAGCTCTTATAACAGATGGAGGCGTTTGTGAAGAAATCGTTGGTAACGATATCAGTATATTCACAGACGGCTCTCTGATGAATGGCAGAGCCGGCAGGCATTTGCTCAGAAGAGTTAAGCCTATCATGTGTACTGAGGTTTGGGAGGCGGATCAATGGGAAGGAAATTGTCATTGCTCTCGACAATCAGTCTGTGATTGGGTGTATGCAACGGACAGACACCACTGCCAGGTTGGCCATAGAAGGTCTTACAAAACTCAATAGGCGCGCCCAGATAAATTAGCTCAAACTTATGTGGGTGAGAGGACACTCTGGCATAGAACAGAATGAAAATGCTGATTCTTCAGCAAGAGAAGGATCAGCAGAAGAATTCTTTGGACCAAAAGCACGTATCGCCATAAGCGTCAACATGGTGACAGGCCTCATTAAACAATGGACGGACTCGGAACACCGTACACGGTGGGAAGAAGCTGTTAATTGCAGGCAATCAAAGGCGGCCGTGAAGTGGTCTCGTAGAGAGGCAGCAAAAGTTATCCGATACAATGGAAGGACTTTAAGCTGGCTTACTGCACTGGTCACAGGTCACGGTCCCTTCATGTACCACCTCTGGAAGATGACTCTGACCGAGGACGATGCGTGTAGGTTATGCCTAGAGGAGCCGGAAACAGCAGCATAATTTTGTGCTAGTGTCTGGCGCTGACAAGCATAAAATTGACCACTCTGAGACGTCCATTTGTTGGCGAAGCCTATTGCGTTAACGCAATTGCGTGATGACGTAGTTTAAAATGCTATGATATCTATATTAACACGAAATTGATCAGTTGTTGATATTTTTTTAGTTCGATAAGGCATTGATTTATGTAGTATATTTGTTGAATGCGGTGAGTTTTGTGGTGTCTTGTCCTAAGCGCAAGTTGTCTTCACTTAGGAAAAATAAATGGAATTATGTAACAAATCCTGAAACAATATATCTGATTTAAAGAACTCATATTGCTCATTAATTAATTAAAAATTACTTAAACAATAAGTTATTAAATAATATGAACAACATTACTGAAAAAAGGCCATATTTTTAGCATTCATTAAAAATTAACCAATTTTATACTTCAAGCACGCAGTCAAACTGTTTTTCGTTGAAGGTTAATGTAAGCAATCACAAAGATATACAAGCACATTCCTGGTACGCAAAACAAGTTGGATGCTACTTTAATACTACTTTTATGTATCTAGAAAGCATGCAAATCTAAAGAAAAAACAAGCATGAAGCAAATATATTTTGATGCGGTTTCGCGTTACTGCTACTACAGTAGCGATACTTGCGTTTGTTTAAACGCTTACGAAAAAGTTTAAATATTTTTATACATATTGAAAAACCATTCCGTGAAAGGCAAAGTATCATAACAATCAAACGCCTTCTAAGCACACATGCTTAACAGCATCTTTCCCGCAACTTCCTTTCAATATTTAAATAAACTAACCATGCTCTCTTTGAACATTCTATCGCTATGTTTGAGGCGTCGTAAAATTAGCAATTTTTCCTCGCTGAATAAATATCTCCTTATTTTTCTATATGCTTGTTATTTGTATTACTGCGCTGTTGCGTTACTTTTTTTAAAACTAGTGTATTAGCGCAGTAACATTTAAGTGCTTCAACTCAAAAGCACAACGCAGCGCAGCGTTACTCATTGCGACTCAACATGCATAAACTTGAAATGTCACTCTGGCTGAATTTTCAAATGAAAAGTACCACTGGCAATGGCCTTGCGGGTTTATACTTTGCCTGTTTTGTTTTAGGTATTTTAAATTTTTAACTTTTTTTTGTGTGATCCGATCATGTGCCAAAAATACGGAAGTGGAAAATATTTTAAAGCATTTCGATATTGGCAATTCCTATATTTATTCGGTTACTACCGATTCTCAAATCTCCAATACAAACAGTATAAAAAGGTTATGTTAATTTTAGTTTAACGAAAAATAAAATAAAAATGTCCAGATAACGTACTCCATGTAAATATCTAAGTTTTTAACTTCCCGTTTGAACAGTATGAATTTCTAGAAAATATTAGACATATACTAAGGGGCTTGGACAAAATTATACAATATCGCTTTAAAAAACTGATTTGTGTCTAGTGTCTAGCTCTAGTTTCAAAGAAAAAGTTAAAACCACACATTAAAAAAGATCACATATAGAAACTACTAACAAAGCCATCGATTCAATAAAAAATCTCAGATTTAGGAGGGGATAATGCCCCCCTGTCCCCTGCCTAAGCCCTTGGACACAATGAACAATCTTTAATTTTTAGCCAAAAAATCAAAACTGTTTCTTTAAGTGTACTTAAAAGTCAGATCGCACAATCGATTCAGTATGCCTGTAAGTAATTTGCAAAAAAATTTGATAAATATTATGAGAGTTAGCTTCTATGAAAACTCTTATAATATGTTGATTTAAAATTTGCAGTTTTTATAAGTCACACACAAACAATTCAATAAAAAGTCTATTGAAATTGGCTATACATTTAAATAATAAAATTGAATAATCTTATTTCAATAATCTTGAATACTATGATTTGACGATGATAACTAATATGATAACCCTATATTTTTATGACCGCCTTGATCTACAACGTGGAATTGAAATAAAATTAGATTTAATTAATTGTAGTTAGTTGATTATTGAAACGGTTTAAGTTAATTTGTATCAAATTACATTTATTTTGATTTATGGATATATTCATACACAGTGTATAGCACCAAATAATTTTACGTTTGTATAACTTATATTGAAATAATCAAACATAAACATTGATTTTAACAATGTGTAAAGTACACAATGAGCTGATATTTAAGTAGTTAAATCCAATTCATATTAAGCATTCTCATTCGATGCACCACCAGTTATCTAAAAAAGCAACTTTAAGTTGTTAGTATTCTAATTAGTTTTCAATTTCATATTTTTACCTGAAAATGCGAGCAATCACTTTCCACTTGTTCGGAATAGCAGTGTTTATAGTTAATATAGTCTAAAAGTCTTCTTGGTAATGGCAGTGTTTGAATTAAATCCTTTCGAACGACAGCTTTCAGAATGACAAATCTAATAACGAAATTTGAAATATAAAATAACCATAACATTCAAATCGATATTTGGCACATTTACATGTGTAAAATAAAAGTTTTTTATAGAAATAAAAATTTGGAGAAACTACTATTAAGGGTCCATCGAATACCTCGAATAATGAGGTAACGAATGAAAAAAGTAACAGGCTTTAATAATTTTTTTCAAGTTGTAAATTTCAAGACTTTATGTTTAAGGCCTCTTTCCAGCTCTCAAGTAATTACTTAAGAAAAGTTTTAGGCCAACAAATTTTGAAAATCGAAAATTTTTTAATTGATTATTACTAGTGTCCGACCGAAACCGGACACCGGAAACCGGTTGGCTGAAACAGAAACCGAAACTTGTCATTAATATGTAAATTTAAGTTTTTACAAAGTATTATTAAAAGGAAACAAAAGTAGTTTCGTACACATAAGAAAAAATTGTAATATAAAAAAAATATTATTTAAATATTGAAGTTTATAATATTTGAAAATTATAATTATATCTACAAATTATTATGAAAAGGAAACAAAAGTACTTTCGTACACATAAGAAAAAATTTTAATATAAAAAAAATTATAATTATATACATGGAAGTTTATAATAATAACTTGAAATTTACTATAATAATAAATGAGATAATTTTTTATTTTATTACAAAAGTATTGCATACTTTATACCTTCCGTACACATTAAAAACAATATGCGTTGTAGTTAATATAATAACTACAAAACAAAGTATTTTTGTTTCTTTTTAAAGGTTTAGTATAATAAAAATATAAATATTTCGTTTTCTTTTCCTTTATTCCACACATACACAGAATCCGTTCGGAAGTTTAATGATCAATTTTTGGCTTCAGTGCCCATAAAACTTTAATATTAATTGCAATAGAGATGATAAAATCGAAAATGATAGTATCGAACGCATAAAATTAACACGATAAATCAAATTATAGACTAATTAATAATTTTTGTTTTATACAATGCATGTTTTAACAATGTTCAATACAATGTAAATATTTTTATTAATCCAAGCTTGTATATTTGAATTAAATGGCTGAAATTTATTTTATTTACCAAAGTTATTTTAACAAATATGTTCGGCCCCAATATCAACCCAATATCAGGCCCGAATAGCAGGAACTTACAAAAAGGGCCGAAACTGGCCGTAACCGAAACCGAATATTCGGTCGGACACTAATTATTACACTGTGCAACACATTTTTCTAACGGAAAAGCGGACAACAGAGAATGATAGTACTGGTGTAAAGTAAGAAAACCCTAAGAGGGTTTTGCGAAGTTAGCTCGCTTCTAAGAATTATAGGCATTGAAAATTTGCCTCTTGCAGAATATTTTTTTAAAATAAAGTGCTCATTAGGTCGTATCGAATTACAATTTTTTCGAATTTCGCATTCTAAGAGGTCTCCAAAATTACATAGGGTGGACAAAATTAAAAAAAAAAACAGTAAAAAATAACGACATAAAAATGCTTAGACTTCTTTAAGGAAAACTACATATGTCTTACAGCAAAAGAAATAATAGATTTTAACTAACAAAATGTGTCCAAGCACGATGCCACTCTCGATTTTTACTCAGTTTCCTGTGTGAAGGATTACCGAATCTAGAAGTACATTCGAGATAGCTCAGAACTTTTGATTGTTATCTGATTGTCTAAATTTTGGTGGTATTTATTAAAGTGTTAACGTTTTCCTAAAATTTGACGAATTAAACATATGCATATTTTTCGCAAATGCATTTTCTTGTGTTTGAAAAATGTATAATTCTCTACTAAAACCAAAAAAAATTCTTGAAATGAAAAGCCTCAAGATCAAAAGAATTTCAAACAATTTCAAAACCACCTTTGATTTGTTGTACAACAACCCAAATAGATTTTCATTCTCTCCTTGAAAATAAAATAAAATGCTTGCAAAGAAGTGCCAAAACATCAAAAGAACTTCAGATAAGTACAAAAAAGGTTTTGATTTGTTGTACAACAACCAGTAGTGAGCTAGTTATCATAACAAAAATTCTATAAATAGAAATGCTCTACTTCTTGCATTTTAGAAAATGCTTGCAATCGAGCTTTGAAAACTAAGCTCTTTTTCAAGCTTCCAGAAATTGCTGCCAGTTTTTGCTGCCAAGATGGTAAAGTAAAGTAAAGAAAAGTATAGTATAGTATAGTATAGTATAGTATAGTATAGTATAGTATAGTATAGTATAGTATAGTATAGTATAGTATAGTATAGTATAGTATAGTATAGTATAGTATAGTATAGTATAGTATAGTATAGTATAGTATAGTATAGTATAGTATAGTATAGTATAGTATAGTATAGTATAGTATAGTATAGTATAGTATAGTATAGTATAGTATAGTATAGTATAGTATAGTATAGTATAGTATAGTATAGTATAGTATAGTATAGTATAGTATAGTATAGTATAGTATAGTATAGTATAGTATAGTATAGTATAGTATAGTATAGTATAGTATAGTATAGTATAGTATAGTATAGTATAGTATAGTATAGTATAGTATAGTATAGTATAGTATAGTATAGTATAGTATAGTATAGTATAGTATAGTATAGTATAGTATAGTATAGTATAGTATAGTATAGTATAGTATAGTATAGTATAGTATAGTATAGTATAGTATAGTATAGTATAGTATAGTATAGTATAGTATAGTATAGTATAGTATAGTATAGTATAGTATAGAAATATAGAAATGCGAATCCAAGGAGAGGCAATAACAATTAAATCCAACACGTAGTATAGTATAGTATAGTATAGTATAGTATAGTATAGTATAGTATAGTATAGTATAGTATAGTATAGTATAGTATAGTATAGAAATATAGAAATGCGAATCCAAGGAGAGGCAATAACAATTAAATCCAACACGTCTGAGTCATACGCAGATGTTATAAAAAAGATGAAGCAACAAATAAATCCCACTGATATCGGTGTGGAGATAAGGGGTATCAGAAGGACAAAAGCTGGAGACTTACTCGTTCAACTAAAAAAAGGCGAAGGCCAAGCCGAAAAGCTCAGAAACGCTATAGGTAACACGCTTTGTGAAGATGTCATGATTAGAGCGGTTACCAAAAATCATATTCTTGATATCAGAGACATGGATGAGTCAACAGATAAAGATGAACTTGTTAATGCTCTTATGAAGGCAACAAAAGTAGAAGAACCCACAACGTTCAAAATATTAAATCTTAAAACATCGTTTGGAGGAACCAAACAGGCGCTCGTTCAACTACCTGAGCACTTAGCAGCTCCACTACTCCGTACGAGGCAAGTCAGAGTAGGATGGGTTATGTGTAGGCTGAGGAGTAAGATTAGAGTTCAGAAATGTTTCAGGTGCCTAGAACAGGGTCATATTTCGAGCCAGTGTAAAGGTACAGATAGAAGCAATCTATGCAGAAAATGCTGTAATCCGGGACACAAAGCTAAAGAATGCAAAGCGGAAACGAGATGCATACTATGCCATGAAAGTGGCTCAATAAATTCTCAGCATTATATTGGTAGTACAGCGTCTGCAATCAACATAAGAAATAAAGCAAGGAAATGATCACTAAATTTCTACAGATCAATCTAGGACGGGGTAGAGAAGCGCAAGACCTGATGATACAGAAGGCGACAGAGATTAATGCAGACATACTTTTAATAAGCGAACCGTACAGAAACCCACCATCTCAAGTTTGGTACGAAGACAAAAACCATTGCGCAGCCATCATGGTAAGAAACAGAAGATTAATAATAAGCGAAGTTGATGAAAGCAACGCTGGCTTCGTATATGTCACAGTGGGCAAAATTAGGGTATATAGTTGCTACTTTTCACCAAATATAGACTTTAATTTGTTTGCAGAAGCCCTTAACATACTTGATGTTTCTATCAGGTCCTCAAAATATAAAGTGATCATTGGAGGAGACTTCAATAGTAAATCTACAGAATGGAACTCCAAAAAAATGGATAAAAAGGGCACTACAGTGTGTGAAATGGTTGCTATTCTTGGTCTTACGATATTTAATATCGGAGACAAACTTACCTTTCGGAGAGGTACAGGTGGTAGTATTATCGACATCACCTTTGGAACGACAAACCTCTACAATGAAAACATGAATTGGATAGTGCTGGAAGATCTCACCTTAAGTGACCACCAGTATATCTCATTTAATATAGATGAACGTCCAAATATAAGTGTAGAAGATGCAAATTTCCCAAGATGGAACGTCAGAAAACTTGATGACAAAAAATTGTCCGATTATATTACTCGGGCTAAGGATAGCAATATGGATAACCAATCCGAAAATATAAATGTAGAAAATGCCGCAGAGTCGCTGACGAAGATACTCACAAAAGCGTGTAATGTCGCAATGCCAAGAGCTCAAAAATACAATAACAAGCGCCCAGTATACTGGTGGAATGCTAAAATACGTGAGTTGAGGGCGAAATGCATTGCAGCGCGTCGAGCGTCAACACGAAACCATGATAACCAGCTCTTAACGGTTGAGTATAAAACGGCACGTAAAACCTTAAGAACAGCCATAAAAGAGAGTAAGAAAAGATGCTGGACAGAGCTATGTAAAGAAATAGATTCCGACCCATGGGGCAAACCGTACAAAATTGTGATGAAAAAGCTTGGTGGAATTAAACTTATACCCGGCATTAAAGAACCAGTGTGGGCAACAACAATAGTAGAAACACTATTTCCATTCGATGAAGATGGGCTAAGAAGAGAACCAAATTATCAAGTCGAAGGTTTCATCCCTCTGAACGTAGATGACATTACACATGCATGTAGTAAACTAAAAATAGGTAAGAGCCCAGGACCAGATGGTATACCAAATGAGGTCATAAAAGTAGTATGTGAGATATGGCCAGATCTTTTACTTGAAGTCTTCAATTCATGTCTAATAAACGGAATCTTTCCAGCTAAATGGAAAATACAAAAGTTAGTTTTGTTACGAAAGGGAAATAAACCATTAAATGAGCCTAGTTCCTATAGACCACTCTGTATGTTGGATTCACTAGGAAAACGATTAGAGTACGTACTGTTAAAACGTTTGGAAGAGCGCATAGATGACCTTGGCGGACTATCCCCTATGCAACATGGCTTCCGCAAAGGGAAGAGTACAGTTGATGCCATTAGCGCAGTATGCAATAAAGCTATACAGGCCAAAACAACAGGAGAATACTGCTCAATAATAACACTAGATGTTAAAAATGCCTTTAACACAGTAAAGTGGAAAGTAGTACTACAAGCTTTCAGAAACCGACGTTTAGATAACTATCTCTTTAACATAGTATCAGACTATCTGGATAACAGAATTTTAATCTATGAGACGGAAAATGGTATAAAAGAGTACCAAATAACAGCAGGTGTACCTCAGGGCTCAGTATTAGGACCATTCCTGTGGAATGTAATGTACGATGGTCTACTGAATTTGGAATTACAAGAAGGTGCAAAACTAATAGGTTACGCTGATGATGTTGCTCTGGTAGTAAACCAGCGAACTGCCGAATTAATCGAGATAGTTGTAAACGATAGCTTATGTCGTTGTAACAGATACACTCCCAGCTTCTTTATGCTGCTCCAACCTTTGTCAGGGCACTGAATCTGAAGAAAAATATGAGGGAACTACAGAAAGCATAGAGAGTTTGTGCTCTCCGTATTATATCAGCGTACCGTACAGTGTCCACAAGTGCGGCATTAGTGCTTGCAGGTCTGCCACCAATAGACTTATTAATACTGGAAAGAGAAGAAATATATACCCAAACTAAACTTATAAGTTGGGCGAACACTAATTCACAAGAGCGAAAGAAAAAAATTTCAGAAATAAAAATTAATGCCAGGGACAATGTAGTGACTAAATGGCAAGAACGTTGGAATCAAAACATGAACGGGAGCTGGACATATAGCCTTATCCCCAATATAAAAGTCTGGCTGGAAAGACGACATGGAAACATGGGATATTTTCTGACTCAGGCTATGACAAACCATGGTAGTTTTAACAAATACCTGCATAGATTTAAACTAAAAGAAATAAGCAGCTGTGATTCATGCGCAGCGCTAGAAGAAGATGCAAAGCACATACTTTTCGAATGTGAAAAGTGGTTGGAGGAGAGACGAGCTTTAAATGATATGCTAGGTGTTACATTAACTGAAGAGAATCTGTTGAACGAAATGCTAAAATCTGAACATGCATGGACTTTGTGTGAAAGACATATAAATAAAATATTAAAGGAGAGAAACTTTAGTAGTTCCGAACCTCCTTGATTAAGGAGGACGTAGGAATCTTACGAAATCAAACCCCCGTCCTGATGAAATGCTGACGCGGTTCCGGGGTGGAGCTGGTGGAGTATCGTGGGGCCACTAGATGATAGCGCGCTATCACTACGTCCAACAAAAAAAAAAAGTATAGTATAGTATAGTATAGTATAGTATAGTATAGTATAGTATAGTATAGTATAGTATAGTATAGTATAGTATAGTATAGTATAGTATAGTATAGTATAGTATAGTATAGTATAGTATAGTATAGTATAGTATAGTATAGTATAGTATAGTATAGTATAGTATAGTATAGTATAGTATAGTATAGTATAGTATAGTATAGTATAGTATAGTATAGTATAGTATAGTATAGTATAGTATAGTATAGTATAGTATAGTATAGTATAGTATAGTATAGTATAGTATAGTATAGTATAGTATAGTATAGTATAGTATAGTATAGTATAGTATAGTATAGTATAGTATAGTATAGTATAGTATAGTATAGTATAGTATAGTATAGTATAGTATAGTATAGTATAGTATAGTATAGTATAGTATAGTATAGTATAGTATAGTATAGTATAGTATAGTATAGTATAGTATAGTACAGAAGATTAATAATAAGCGAAGTTGATGAAAGCAACGCTGGCTTCGTATATGTCACAGTGGGCAAAATTAGGGTATATAGTTGCTACTTTTCACCAAATATAGACTTTAATTTGTTTGCAGAAGCCCTTAACGTACTTGATGTTTCTATCAGGTCCTCAAAATATAAAGTGATCATTGGAGGAGACTTCAATAGAAAATCTACAGAATGGAACTCCAAAAAAATGGATAAAAAGGGTACTACAGTGTGTGAAATGGTTGCTAGTCTTGGTCTTACGATATTTAATATCGGAGACAAACTTACCTTTCGGAGAGGTGCAGGTGGTAGTATTATCGACATCACCTTTGGAACGACAAACCTCTACAATGAAAACATGAATTGGATAGTGATGGAAGATCTCACCTTAAGTGATCACCAGTATATCTCTTTTAATATAGATGAACGTCCAAATATGAGTGTAGAAGATGTAAATTTCCCAAGGTGGAACGTCAGAAAACTTGATGGCAAAAAATTGTCCGATTATATTATTCGGGCTAAAGATAGAAATATGGATAACCAATCCGAAAATATAAATGTAGAAAATGCCGCAGAGTCGCTGACGAAGATACTCACAAAAGCGTGTAATGTCGCAATGCCAGGAGCTCAAAAATACAATAACAAGCGCCCAGTATACTGGTGGAATGCTAAAATACGTGAGTTGAGGGCGAAATGCCTTGCAGCACGTCGAGCGTCAACACGAAACCATGATAACCAGCTCTTAACGGTTGAGTATAAAACGGCACGTAAAACCTTAAGAACAGCCATAAAAGAGAGTAAGAAAAGATGCTGGACAGAGCTATGTAACGAAATAGATTCCGACCCATGGGGCAAACCGTACAAAATTGTGATGAAAAAGCTTGGTGGAATTAAACCTATACCCGGCATTAAAGAACCAGTGTGGGCAACAAAAATAGTAGAAACACTATTTCCATTCGATGAAGATGGGCTAAGAAGAGAACCAAATTATCAAGTCGAAGGTTTCATCCCTCTGAACGTAGATGACATTACACATGCATGTAGTAAACTAAAATTAGGTAAGAGCCCAGGACCAGATGGTATACCAAGTGAGGTCATAAAAGTAGTATGTGAGATATGGCCAGATCTTTTACTTGAAGTCTTCAATTCATGTCTAATAAACGGAATCTTTCCAGCTTAATGGAAAATACAAAAGTTAGTTTTGTTACGAAAGGGAAATAAACCATTAAATGAGCCTAGTTCCTATAGACCACTCTGTATGTTTGACTCACTAGGAAAACTATTAGAGTACGTAATGCTTAAACGTTTGGAAGAGCGCATAGATGACCTTGGCGGACTATCCCCTATGCAACATGGCTTCCGCAAAGGGAAGAGTACAGTTGATGCCATTAGCGCAGTATGCAATAAAGCTACACAGGCCAAAACAACAGGAGAATACTGCTCAATAATAACAATAGATGTTAAAAATGCCTTTAACACAGTAAAGTGGAAAGTAGTACTACAAGCTTTCAGAAACCGACGTTTAGATAACTATCTCTTTAGCATAGTATCAGACTATCTGGATAACAGAATTTTAATCTATGAGACGGAAAATGGTATAAAAGAGTACCAAATAACAGCAGGTGTACCTCAGGGCTCAGTATTAGGACCATTCCTGTGGAATGTAATGTACGATGGTCTACTGAATTTGGAATTACAAGAAGGTGCAAAACTAATAGGTTACGCTGAGGATATTGCTCTGGTAGTAAACCAGCGAACTGCCGAATTAATCGAGATAGTGGTAAACGATAGCTTATGTCGTTGTAACAGATGGCTGCGAAGAAACGGTTTGAAACTTGCAGTTCCAACAACGGAAGCAATTCTAGTGACAGATAGTAGGGTCTTCAAAATACCGAAAATACGTCTACAAGATAGAGATATCCTTTAAACGAAGCTTATGCTATTTGGGTGTGCAATTAGATGACAAACTTAGCTTTGGACAGCACGTAGTAAATATTCGTGACAAAGCTTTGCGAACGGCAGCATCATTGGCCAGAATAATGCCAAACTGTGGTGGCCCAAGGCCGCAGATGAGAAAATTAATAAACAGCGTAGTACACTCCCAGCTTCTTTATGCTGCTCCAACCTTTGTCAGGGCACTGAATCTGAAGAATAATATGAAGGAACTACAGAAAGCATAGAGAGTTAGTGCTCTCCATATTATATCAGCGTACCGTACAGTGTCCACAAGTGCGGAATTAGTGCTTGCAGGTCTGCCACCAATAGATTTATTAATACTGGAAAGAACACTAATATACAAGAGCGAAAGAAAAAAAATTTCAGAAATAAAAATTAATGCCAGGGACAATGTTATTTGACTAAATGGCAAGAACGTTGGAATCAAAACATGAACGGGAGCTGGACATATAGCCTTATTCCCAATATAAAAGTCTGGCTGGAAAGACAACATGGAAACATGGGATATTTTCTGACTCAGGCTATGACAAACCATGGTAGTTTTAACAAATACCTGCATAGATTCAAACTAAAAGAAATAAGCAGCTGTGATTCATGCGCAACGCTAGAAGAAGATGCAAAGCACATACTTTTCGAATGTGAAAAGTGGTTGGAGGAGAGACGAGCTTTAAATGATATGCTAGGTGTTACATTAACTCAAGAGAATCTGTTGAACGAAATGTTAAAATCTGAACATGCATGGACTCTGTGTGAAAGACACATTAATAAAATATTAAAGGAGAGAAACTTCAGTAGTTCCAAACCTCCTTGCTTAAGGAGGATGTAGGAATCTTACGAAAACAAACCCCCGTCCTGATGAAATGCTGACGCGGTTCCGGGGTGGAGCTGGTGGAGTATCGTGGGGCCACTAGATGATAGCGCGCTATCACTACGTCCTACGCGTTATCACTACGTCCTACGCGCTATCACTACGTACGCGTATAGTATAGTATAGTCAAGTGTCAAGTGTCATGTGTCATGTGTCATGTGTCATGTGTCATGTGTCATGTGTCATGTGTCAAGTCAAGTCAAGTCAAGTAAGAAATTAAATTGCTTAAACTAGTTCTCCATTTATCCCAAATTAAAATTTTTTTCAGTCGTAATTTTTGTAATGTTGTTGTTTTGAAGTTTTGGACTGTGTTACATACCTGCAGATATGTTGCAAACTCTGAACATGCTTGAATCTGGATACTGGGTTAGTTAATTGAACTCGCATTGGTCCATGCTCTGGTCGTCTATGCAAGAAAAATAAGTATCTGAAATGAAAACATATACATATTAACACATATTACAAATAGAATATAAATAACAATATGAGTTACTTATATGTGTATGCTCTTGACATAAAAAAATTTGGGGTATAAATACACATGTGGTCATGAAAATAGGTACCTTATTTTTGATAATTCGATTTCTTGTACTGCTTTAAAAAATTAAAGGGAATGATGGAAGGAAACTATTTTTTAGAAGTGCAACTCTTCTTCATTATGAAACCAAAATACCCGTTATTCTATGCTGCGTTGTTAGTTGCAGAGATCACTTTGTTTTTTCAAAAAGTAAGTTTTGTCGGCCATTGAAACAGGTACTTTGAGGTTATCTTTTGCATTTTACTGAATCTGTCGAAAAATAATAGTCTTAATGTAAGTTGTGAAGTTAAAAAATATTAATAAGATGGGCCGCGTGCAGCACTACACAGCTGGGGAATGCAGGATAGTTCTCAACCTTCGGAAACTGGGTCGGTCCAAAAACTTTGTTGTTAATGCCCTTAAGCCCAAAAAATCAACAGAACGACGTGGTGGCAAGAAAAAACCCTCATACTACCGAAAACTTAATCGTAATACTTGCCAAAAGAGATCCTTTTATCTCATCGAAAGCGATTGCAGGTAAATTAATAACGTAGATTCAGCTAGAACTGTACGTCATCGATTATGCAAAAGGAACCTACCGGGAAGAATAGCTCGTAAAGTTCCTCTGCTTAAAAAGGCAAATTTAAGGAAGAGGATATAGTACGCGCACAACTCTTGGTGTGGAATAGAGACCATCAAAGAGTGGTATTACATACTCTGGAGTGATGAGACAAAAATAAATTTATTTGAGAATGATGCCGGATGAAATGTCAGACGCCCTAAAGGACAAGCATTTTCACACCGATGTACAAAAAAGAGTCAAGCATGGTGACGCCAATATAATGATTCGGGCCTGCTGTGGCTAGTATGGAGTTGGGCATATTCACCTTATTTTATTCACCTGAGCCTATTCACCAAATTTATTTACAAAGACATTCTCCAAGACGTGATGCTCCCATTTAGTGAAGAGAAAATTAAGCTTCGTTGGGTCTTTATGCAAGATAATGACCGAAAACAATCTTCAAAGTTAGTGAGCGAGTAGTTTCAATAAAACAATGTTAAAGTTTTAGATTGTCCAAGTCAGTCGCCCGACGTGAACCCAAGAAAATCTTCCGGGAGATTTAAAACAGAGAATTAGTAAATAAAAATTTCAAAATAAAATGGGGTTTATAGCAAAAAGGTAAAAAATTATATGATATGACACTGCCGTAGAAACCTGTCACAAGCTTATTTACTCTATGCCAAATCGAAATCAAAAATTTATTGATAATAACGGTGGACACAGCGCTTCTTGATGGAATTTTACGAGTTCTTTATATTTCTTGTCATAGAACCATCAAATTTTATTACACTATAGCTTTATTGACTTCGTACCTATTTTATTGACCACATAAATTTTTAAATTTTGTTTGTATTATTACTACCCTTTGAACTTATGACCTTTGAAGTGTTATTTATGTTTGCTTTAACTGTTTACTAATGTTATAAAATTGTTATTTATTTTTAAAAAAATCGTAATTTTTTTATACCGAAGTCGAAGTAGATATTTTCATGAGCATATGTGTATATTTTGGGCTATTTTTTTGTAACTTTGAAGCTTATTGACTTGAAAAAATCTTCATATAAGCAACTGTACCTTTTAACACAAATATTTAAGACATTTTACACTTATAAGGATAACTTGTTAAAATGTAACATAATACAGAGAGCTTTCGGTAGATTTATCAACAAGTAAATTAAAAATAAATAAAAAAGATATTCCAATATTCATTGTCACAAACATAAGTTTTTATTGCAATCGATAAAAAATGCAATTTACAGTGTCGTATCAAAGGGCTGCACAAATGTATTTACTTCTTTGATTCCACCAAGTACTTTTAGCTCAGCACATCACTTGTAGCAGAATTAAGCAAAGAAATAGCGTAAAACCGTTGCTTGTTGCTCAGAGAAAAAGTAATGTTTTAACTCTCTCTCTCTCTCTCGGATCAAATGCATACGCAACTTGCTCTCATCAATTACAGTAATTATCGGTCGCTATCACGGCAAATGAAAAAAAACTGTAAAGTTTTACCTTCTATTGCAAATACTTGCGTATGCTGAAAGCAGAAGTCATTATCAGTTACTAATGAAAGCATTAGTAAAGTAAAAGTTAAATTAAAAAAAATGGAAATTGATGAAGTAAGTAAATATTGAATTATTGTTTTATTTCTATTTTTTTATGCTTAAATGCTTACAGCCAACAAACAGTGATTTTTTTTTAAATGACAATATTAATAGCACATTTAATAACGCCGCTGTAAAAGTAAAAATTGTGTGCGGCGATTTTGAACTTATTATTTCTTAAACTTAAATTATGTTTTTACATTCAAACATTAATAATTAATAAATATATATTACCACACATAAGGTTAAATTCTTTGAATTTTTTTTTTTGTGTTTTCGTTATCTTTATCTGAACGGTTTTTTGTTTTTTAATTAAAACATGCAACATCAAATTAATCTTCTAAATTACTGAAGTTGTGTATCAAGTATTTCAAATACTTGCCAACTTGTACTCCTCTTGCAAGTTATTTTTATGTACATAACTAATACGCGATAGAGAATTTATTATTTGTTTTGCTTTCAACCGGTTTTCCACTTATGTACACTACCTACAATTTTCGCTCACGCAAACGCTATCAGCAAATGAGAGTGAGAGAGCGAAAGTAATTGCGATCCCCACAAATGTTTTGTATAGCGATTCAAATGTAATTGTGCAGCCCTTTATGTCGTATACGTATATTAGAAATCTTCGTATATGTATATTAGAATGGTCGTTATTTGTATGGAGAAAAAAAATTTTGTTTTTTTTTATGAGCACCCTTTTATTTTGTTCCTATACATAAAAAACGCATAAAAAAAGGTTTCACAGAAATTGGACTTTATTAACACGTCCCGCTAGGTAGAAATTCAAAAAATTATCTACTCATATATGGGGAATTTCATGTGAAGTGGACAACAAAAAAAATTTGTATTCTGAAATTCGTTCACATTCCGCCTAAGTGTACTTCTGGAAAGTGTGATTGTAATCACACAAAATTTTTTTTATGAAGCTTGGTTGTTAAGTTATGGGCTTTAACTGAATTGGAAGATATGAAATACGAATTTTTTGCAAGCACTTTTAAAAAAAAAAAATAATAAACATAGTGAATTATATTGAAATTTAACGGTTCTTTTTTATTATGAAATCAAATTTGAAACTTGAATTTTTTTTCTCTTAGAAGACCGGAAGTTAAGATTTAAAATTAAAATGTTATTAACTTAGTCGGTTTATTTTTTTTATTTTATTTTTAAAATATTTTTTGAAGTATATAAATAACACAAAAAATCTTCAGAGTGGGATCTGCATTACTTTAAGAGATAAATGAATTTATGTTTATACGTGTCGCCCTGATCGTGGTACCAGACACTTGCTAAGGTCGGTTGGTTTGCGTAAAAGCTTATTAAAACGCTGCAATATTAATATGTGCTAACCTGTTTAAGCGTACTTAAGCTATAACAATGATCTATGATAGGTTGTGACGATGCAAAATCTTAAGATACATTTTGCCGCACACAATCTTCGTTTAATTAATTTGTGATAAAATACATATCTTCTATTTTTTCACTTATATCAATTTATATAAGTTGTATATTTATTTTCTCTTACGTGCCTGTATGTAGACGCGAGGAGCAACAACAACATAAACATTGACGAGGGAGAATTTCACCGCGATCCACGAACACCCATGATCGGCCAACACATTTTCACCAACAATACCAGAACTTATCCGAGCCGCCCAGCAGTGGGGTCGTTTAAGCAAGCGATTCATCCAGACACCGCACAAAAGGGAATGCGTGAAATGAACCTACCAGCTAATTTCAAAACACAGACAGAGCTTGTGTTACGAGTGGAGCAACAACAAAGGTGCACTCAAGCACGAGGTCAAATGCATTTAGACAAATTAATGTTCTATTGAAATTGAGGAAAATAATGAGTCAAACAATTTCGTATTTTCCGTTATTTTTTTATATAAATCGAAGAAAAAAGTGGAAATGTTTGTCAAGTGTTTACGTGTGTGCATTCTGTAGAAAACGACTTTTATGTGAAACGACTTTCACTACACACTATACAGGTTGCGCGAACACAACCAAAAATTAAAATATTTGAATTTTTGCGCAGACATCTGCACAAACCTAAAACAGCCAAATACACTGTCGAACAGTCTGCGCAAACACGTATTTGCGCAAACAGTCTGTGTGGTCTGTTTGGCCCTTTAACGAAGAGAGAAAAATGAAAAGGTTGAAATAAGAATATTATGTTTTCAAATTGTAAATAGTGCGGACACATGTGTTAATTTTGTGTTAATTTGAATGTAAATATTATGAAAACAGTGTAAATAAAACTATAAGATGCCGAGGAATTGTTTAATTTGCAAAAAAGCAAAAAAACAAGTATAACTAAAAATCAACTGCAAAACATGAACATAAAAAAACTCGAGATGAACAGCTGATACCTGGTTATTCTGCCATGATCGCTGTCTGTATTGATGACGAGAGTTACTCGGAAAATCACGATGACGCAAACCAAAGATTTACCCTCTACCAAAATTGTTCAACGCGCCTAAAGCAGTTTTCACTTAAAAAAAAAGATAAAACAGCAATTCCATTTTGAACGTACCGGCCTTACGGAATGACCATCTCCGATTTGGGTTTGCACGGAGTATCACTGAAGGAAATAAAAAAAGAATTTAAAGGAAAAAATTCTGGAGTTATTTTTGGCGGAATGACAGTGTGCACAAAATAGACAAAAATCGGCAATAACTTCGAAAATAGATTTTTACTAAAATTAATATCTCAATCACTTCTTAACCGAATGTTAAATTTCAAATACCGTTGGAAAGCACTTTCATTTTGAAAATATTTTTTTTTAAGTTTGGAGGTTGGGGATTAAGTCCCTTGCGGTAAAGTAGTCCAATTCGATATAGGGGTGCGAGGAACACCATTTAAAAAATTTAAATAATTTTTTTCTTAAAGCTAGCAAATTTACCTTTTCAACAACATAAAAATTATGGTCGGAACTCATTGGGTTGGTGAGATATGTAACATCTCATGTTAACATCTTAGCAAAACTTGAAATTAAAAAATATTTTAAATGACCATATCTCATGAACCCACTGAGTCTCCATCCTAATTTTTATATTGTTTATAAAATTTAATTTTTAATTTTTAAATGGTGTTTCTCGAACCCCTTTTTCAAGATCAATTACCTTACCACAATTAATTACCTTTAAAACGGTAGTTCAATCTTAACATTCGGATAAGAAATGTTTGAGATATTAATATTAGTAAAAATCAATTTTCGGCGTTTTTTCAGATTTTTTTCAATTTTGTGCACTCTGTAACTCCGCCAAAAATCACTACAAAATTTCTAACTATGAACTAACAAATTTCATGCGAGGAAGTAAAATGTTATTAAAAAATTGAAATACGAAAAAAATCATGGTCTTAGCCTGGTATTTTAAAAAGATTCTTCAAAACAGTGTTTTGTTCAGAAATATTTGAAGAATCAAAATTGAGAAAATTATCTTCGCTACCACTTCTGCTGCCCGAGATATAAAACCTGAGATTAATTTATTTAAAAAAGGTAAAAATGGCATTTATGCAAGAAAATGCATACGCGAAAAATATGCATATTATAATTATTAATTCTCCAAATTTAAGAAAACGTTAACACTATAATCAATACCACTTAAATTTAGACAATCAGATAACAATCAAAAATTCTGTGCTATCTCGAGAGTACTGTAGATTCGAATATCCATCCCACAGGACACTGTGGATAAAAATCCAGAGTGGCATCTCGTTTGACAAGATATTGTTAGTGAAAGTCTATGTTTGCTTTTGCTTTAAGACAAATGTAGTTTTTCTTAAAAAAAAAACATTTTAAGATCGTTATTTTTTTTTACTGTTTTCTCAAAAACTTTGTCCTTGCGGGAGGGAAAGACATCTTTTTTTCCTACATTTTTTTTTTGGGAGATCTTGACCACCCTTTGCAACTTTTTAGACCCCTTAGAATGTGAAATTGGAAAAAAATGTGATTCGATACTTTCTAATGCTCATTCAATTGCATTGACTCTGCGTAAACTTCAAGCACCGAGCGGCTCGTGTTATTGTTGTTGTAAAAAAAAATTAGGGACTTATTTTTAGACGCTAAGGAACAAAAAATCGGGTGCTCAGCAATCTCTAAAATAAGGACCATCCTATTGTACCATCATTGACCATCATTTAATTGGGTTCAAGTAGATTTGCTTACATTATTTCCTGAATATGATATCTCGTAAATGGTCGCCATTGGCCTCTACGCCATATTGTGACCGTTTTGCAGCATTTTCCATGGTTTTCTTTAACATTTCGATGGAAATGGCGGTTATTTCTTGACGGATGTTGGTTTTCAGCTCTTCTAGGGTCTTTGGCTTGTTGACGTAAACCTTTGATTTCAAATAACCCCACAAAAAGAAGTCTGGAGGCGTTAAATCTGGTGATCTTGGCGGCCAATCGAAATCACCATTTTTTGACATCAAACTGCCAGGGAACAATTGCTTAAAAAAATCGATTGTAGTGCGGCTTGTGTGTGGTGGCGCCGTCTGGTTGAAACCAGTAGTGCCTGATACGCTTTCGACGAATGATTGGCATGAAAAAATTGTTTATCATATCGCGATAACGCTCCTGATTGACAGTAACTCTGTGGCCATTATCATCTTCGAAAAAGAACGGCCCAATGAGCATTTTAGCACAAACGCCGCACCAAACAGTGACTTTTGCATCGTGAAGAGGTACCTCTTGAATCTCTTGTGGATTTTCAGTGGCATAAATACGGCAATTTCGTTTGTTAACCGTTCCGTTCAACTGAAAATGAGCTTCATCGCTCATTTTCAAAGCACGTTGAGTTTTCACTATTGACTTGTTTTGTTGAATGTAAATTTCAACAATTTTAGAGCGTTCACGTGGCGTGTACTGTTTCATTGTAAACATTTGCTTGGAATGACGCTTCAAACGCGGTATGTCATTAGTCGATTTGGCATCACTGCGGAATGTTAGTGTTGCCAGATGGGCGCTTCGAATATGGACAACCCTGTATTATTGGCACAGTACAAGTTTTTGAATAAAATAACCAATTTCAATTAAGCGAAATACAAAATTTCTGTAACTTTATTTGAAACTTATGAACACACTTATATTTCAACTTATTAACTGCATTAAATTAATATCTTATGATAAAATTAAAAAAAAAATTAAATAAAATTTAATTTCACATTTCGTTTTAGCATGGACAAAATTTTCGGTGCACATATTACAAATTTAAAGTAAATCAAAGAACAAACCATAATTAATTTTTTGTAGTATATCTCTTTCTCTTTATAACTTCATTAAGTCTTTTTGGCATTGAACTAACCAAATTTTTTTTTATAGTCTGCTCCGATATTTTGCCACTCTTGGTTGAGGATCTCCTTCAGTTGGTTTTTATTGGAAATATTAAGCGTTCTAATTCGCCTCCCAAGCTCTTCCCATAGGTGTTTGACCGGATTCAGATCGGGAGATTGTAAAAAAAATAAATAAAAAAATAAATATATTTAAGTATAGCGTTTTATCCATGATTTTTTTCGATGAATACCAGTTCCCGACGCCTGATGCAACCATAAACCCCACACCATCACCCCCCCCCCCTCCACCATATTTCACCGTACCCACTGTGTTGTTTTTGTCAAATTCAGTATTAGGTTTTCGCCACACCAACATTCTGCCATCCGACCGAAAAATAAAATATTATAGTTACTTTCATCGGAGAACAGTACATTACTCCAAAAGTTTTCAGTTTTATTTTTGTATTCCTGGGCATACGCTACCCTTTTTTTCGATTGACATCGCTTATAAGAGGTTTTCGCCTAGCAACTCGCGGCTTATACCCAGCGCGATGCAATGTTCTACGGATGGTTTTTCGGTGAATTTCTTTATTAAATTGTTCCCTTACTTCTGCTGCGATCTGTGTCGATGAAACTTTAGGATTTTATATTTATTTTTCTGACAAAATAATTTTTCGCTCCGTCGTCTCCTTCTGTTTTCGACCCATACTTGCAATTTAATAAGATTTTTCGATGTTCACAGGTAAAAGTTCACAGAGCAATAAAATCTATAAGCGCGTCATTGATATATAACGGTACCTACTAAACGATCTTTCGATCTGTGCTGCCAGATCGGAAGAAATAAGCGATAAAAGTGAAATTTAGGTTTGCTCTTTCAATATTTTGTCCATGCTAAAACGCACTGTGAAACAAATTTTAAAATTTTTTTTAATGGTATTATAAGATAACAATTTAATGCCGTTAAAAAGTAAAGATATAAGTGAGTAACTAATTAATCAATAAAATTTCAAACATTTTTTTTTTTGTTTAAATAAATTTTTTTTCTTTTAATCAAGAACTTCTACTGTGCCAATAATTTTGTCCATCACTGTATAACTGTACCTTTTAATACCAAATTTTGAAACCTTTATCACATATTAGAAAATCACGACAAAAAGTTTTAAATTATTTCCAAAACTAGACTTTAATCAAAGGATTCTTGTACAAGAGACAAAAATGACTAGACGTGTCTCAGTCTTTTTCAGACGTGTAATCACGGAATGGAAAAAACTGTACCTTATATGTAGCGCTACAAAAGAAATAACTCCGCAATCTAAACAAGCTCATAAAATAACTTGATTTGATGTGAATTTTTTCTCTCGGTCGTAAAAAAACCAAAACAGTAACAAATGTACCCCTCTTCACCGATTACTATTGCTGCTTCAAAAGAACAGCAAAAGAATTTGAGTCGCCGTACTGTGTCGCAAAAATATTTTATGTTGAAAATTTAGAAAACTAAGTACATATACAGAATCATAGCTAAGAATACACTTATTTAACAATATCTTATTATTTGTGGACTTAACTTAACTTAACTAGACTTGACTTATAGGACTTAACAATATC
The DNA here is from genome assembly GCA_963920525.1 of Dichetophora obliterata. Lineage (NCBI taxonomy): Eukaryota > Metazoa > Arthropoda > Insecta > Diptera > Sciomyzidae > Dichetophora > Dichetophora obliterata. The sequence continues at coordinate 154,213,561 of OY986439.1, forward strand.
TTATTATTTGTGGATATGCCACGCCCCCAAAATTTTGCTTGGAAACTTCATTAAATTTAATTTTCCAAGTTTAGTATCCTACATTCTAAAACAGGACATACATTTAAGTATTATTAATATACAAAAAAATTTAACGCATATATCACATAGTACTGAAAAACTTTTTTTTTAAATCGTTAAGTAGAAATAAAATTAAATATCCTATTGTAAAATAAAAACAATTTCCTATAAACTAAAAAAACATACAAATTTAAGATTCGAAAAAAAACTAAACTAAATTTTTTTAATTTTTTTTAATTCATTGATTTCTTAAATAATGCTTTCATAACATACTTCTAACATTTGGTTTGCAACAATTCTCAAGCGCAAAAGTTATAGACAGTTTTGAACAAATTTGAAAATTTTTATGGAAAAATTGCAAAAATTGCAAAATATCAAAAAGTTACATAATAAAAAAATTATTTTAATATTTTTTATCTCTTAGTATGAATCATTAGTATAATCTACCCACTAGGTGACCGTAGCCTAGTGGGTAGAGTGCGTGGCCCCTAAGCTCAAGAACCGTGGTAGCCCAGGTTCAATTCCAGCTCAGACAGAAAGTTTTTTCAATTGATTTAATTTTTCTGTTCGGCCATCACCTCTCTGCAGACAATGGCAAACCTCAGAGAGTACAAATTGCCATGTAAAGCTTCTTACATAAGCCGTTCGGAGTCGGCATAAAACACGTAGGTCCAGTTCTCGGTCATTTGTGATCATTTAATAACACCCACAACACAATTGATCAATAGAAGCGAGGTCAAAGTCCTTCCAAGGGCTGAAATGGCCAGTTTATTTATTTATTTATTTATGAATCATACTGAAAAATAAGTGATTTCGTCAAAACCTGTCAAACTTCTACCATGTAAAAAAAAGCCGATTTAATAATTTAAATAATTCAATTGGGGGTTTGCACTGCAAAGCATCTTAGTTGCTAAGCATAAGTTGCATAAGCTAAATTTTGTGCATTTTTGCTGGTTGGGTTAAGGTCATGTGGATCCTGCAAAAATAAATACAAAGCTGATTATTTTGTGAAAACACAAAGTTTAGTAAAAAAATATATAAGTAATAATAAGGAAGGCCTATAAAAATGTTTATTATAAAAAAAGATAAAATTCTCATAATTGTGACAAGTTTTAAAACGAATTTACAAATCATGTAGAACATCAGTCAGATGCTAATGGCTGATTCTATAAGATTTCAGAGCATCCATAACTATTTACAAATTTACAAATCTGGATTATCAGAACATCATCCAGCACCATCTAGAAAAAAATTGGCAAAAATATATGTGAATGCCCCGTTATTGAACACAGCAAAAAAGTTTTTTAATTTTTTTTTTACCGTTAGCCCGTGGTGCCACGAGAAACGCTTCGGGGTCGCCCCAAATGTTTTAGGCATGTACGATATACCTTTTACCTTTACTTCTGGGATAGGTATTGACTTTAACTTTTGTAAAAATTTAAAATTTTTTCGATTTGAACCACCCTGTTTTTAGAAGTTAGAGTTTTTCAAAACTGATTACTATTTTCTTAATTCTTATTTAAACACTCTTTAATTAAATTACGTAAGCAAATTGCCAAAAACAATTACAGGTTTGCAGATATTATGTTTTAAAAACATGAATTTACGAAAAATGTGTCAACTATCGTACCCTGTATCTCCGAAGATGCAAATTTTAAAAATCTTAATTTTTTTATATTTTTAATAATTTTTCAATACACTGATAAAATTTTGAGAGTATTTTTTGCTTTTCGAAAATATGCGTTTTCAAAAATATATTAAAAACTAATATTGCATATAAGATAAATTTTTTCAAATTTTATTTTTTATTCGTACACAAGAGGAAAAATATAAAGAAGCATATTAAGAGAGTAAGAAATGGGAAATTTTGAGCTCAATATCTCTTAGACCGAGTGCGCTTAAGTCAAAAAACCATTTTTATTGTAACTTTTTATAGCATTTTTCACATTTATTTGCTAAGCTATTTAATTTGCGTTAAAAACTACTAGACATACCGATTCCAGCATAAAGTTTGCAAAAATTTTCTATTCTATTCTATTCTATTCTATTCTATTCTATTCTATTATACTATATTATATTATATTATATTACATTATATTACATTATATTACATTATATTACATTACATTACATTACATTACATTACATTACATTACACTATACTATACTATACTATATTATATTATATTATACTATATTATATTATATTATATTATATTATACTATACTATACTATACTATACTATACTATATTATATTATATTATATTATATTATACTATACTATATTATATTATATTATATTATATTATACTATACTATACTATACTATACTATACTATACTATACTATATTATATTATATTATATTATACTATACTATACTATACTATACTATACTATACTATATTATATTATATTATATTATATTATATTATATTATATTATATTATATTATATTATATTATACTATACTATACTATACTATATTATATTATATTATATTATATTATATTATATTATATTATATTATATTATATTATATTATATTATATTATATTATATTATATTATATTATATTATATTATATTATATTATATTATATTATATTATATTATATTATATTATATTATATTATATTATATTATATTATATTATATTATATTATATTATATTATATTATATTATATTATATTATATTATATTATATTATATTATATTATATTATATTATATTATATTATATTATATTATATTATATATATTATATTATATTATATTATATTATATTATATTATATTATATTATATTATATTATATTATATTATATTATATTATATTATATTATATTATATTATATTATATTATATTATATTATATTATATTATATTATATTATATTATATTATATTATATATATTATATTATATTATATTATATTATATTATATTATATTATATTATATTATATTATATTATATTATATTATATTATATTATATTATATTATATTATATTATATTATATTATATTATATTATATTATATTATATTATATTATATTATATTATATTATATTATATTATATTATATTATATTATATTATATTATATTATATTATATTATATTATATTATATTATATTATATTATATTATATTATATTATATTATATTATATTATATTATATTATATTATATTATATTATATTATATTATATTATATTATATTATATTATATTATATTATATTATATTATATTATATTATATTATATTATATTATATTATATTATATTATATTATATTATATTATATTATATTATATTATATTATATTATATTATATTATATTATATTATATTATATTATATTATATTATATTATATTATATTATATTATATTATATTATATTATATTATATTATATTATATTATATTATATTATATTATATTATATTATATTATATTATATTATATTATATTATATTATATTATATTATATTATATTATATTATATTATATTATATTATATTATATTATATTATATTATATTATATTATATTATATTATATTATATTATATTATATTATATTATATTATATTATATTATATTATATTATATTATATTATATTATATTATATTATATTATATTATATTATATTATATTATATTATATTATATTATATTATATTATATTATATTATATTATATTATATTATATTATATTATATTATATTATATTATATTATATTATATTATATTATATTATATTATATTATATTATATTATATTATATTATATTATATTATATTATATTATATTATATTATATTATATTATATTATATTATATTATATTATATTATATTATATTATATTATATTATATTATATTATATTATATTATATTATATTATATTATATTATATTATATTATATTATATTATATTATATTATATTATATTATATTATATTATATTATATTATATTATATTATATTATATTATATTATATTATATTATATTATATTATATTATATTATATTATATTATATTATATTATATTATATTATATTATATTATATTATATTATATTATATTATATTATATTATATTATATTATATTATATTATATTATATTATATTATATTATATTATATTATATTATATATTATATTATATTATATTATATTATATTATATTATATTATATTATATTATATTATATTATATTATATTATATTATATTATATTATATTATATTATATTATATTATATTATATTATATTATATTATATTATATTATATTATATTATATTATATTATATTATATTATATTATATTATATTATATTATATTATATTATATTATATTATATTATATTATATTATATTATATTATATTATATTATATTATATTATATTATATTATATTATATTATATTATATTATATTATATTATATTATATTATATTATATTATATTATATTATATTATATTATATTATATTATATTATATTATATTATATTATATTATATTATATTATATTATATTATATTATATTATATTATATTATATTATATTATATTATATTATATTATATTATATTATATTATATTATATTATATTATATTATATTATATTATATTATATTATATTATATTATATTATATTATATTATATTATATTATATTATATTATATTATATTATATTATATTATATTATATTATATTATATTATATTATATTATATTATATTATATTATATTATATTATATTATATTATATTATATTATATTATATTATATTATATTATATTATATTATATTATATTATATTATATTATATTATATTATATTATATTATATTATATTATATTATATTATATTATATTATATTATATTATATTATATTATATTATATTATATTATATTATATTATATTATATTATATTATATATATTATATTATATTATATTATATTATATTATATTATATTATATTATATTAT
>OY986439.1:154223448-154225948 GCA_963920525.1 Dichetophora obliterata
ATAATATATTATATTATATTATATTATATTATTATATTATATTATATTATATTATATTATATTATATTATATTATATTATATTTATATTATATTATATTATATTATATTATATTATATTATTATATTATATTATATTATATTATATTATATTATATTATATTATATTATATTATATTATATTATATTATATTATATTATATTATATTATATTATATTATATTATTTATATTATTATATTATATTATATTATATTATATTATATATATATATTATATTATATTATATTATATTATATTATATTATATTATATTATATTATATTATTATATATATTTATATTATATTATATTATATATATTATATTATATTATATTATATTATATATTATATTATATTATATTATATTATATTATATTATATTATATTATATATTATATTATATTATATTATATTATATTATATTATATTATATTTATATTATATATATTATATTATATTATATTATATTAATATTATATTATATTATATTATATTATATTATATTATATTATATTATATTATATTATATATTATATTAATATTATATTATATTATAATTATATTATTATATTATATATATTATATTATATTATATTATATTATATTATATATTATATTATATTATATTATATTATATTTATATTATATTATATTATATTATATATTATATTATATTATATTATATTATATTATATTATATTATATTATATTATATTATATTATATTATATTATATTATATTATATTATATTATATTATATTATATTATATTTATATTATATTATATTATATTATTTATATTATATTATATATATTATATTATATTATATTATATTATATTATATTATATTATATTATATTATATATTATATTATATTATATTATATTATATTATATTATATTATATTATATTATATTATATTATATTATATTATATTATATTATATTATATTAATATTATATTATATTATATTTATATTATATTATATTATATTATATTATAATATATTATATTATATTATATTTATTTTATATTATATTATATTATTATATTATATTATATTATATTATATTATATTATATTATATTAATTATATTATATTATATTATATTATATTATATTATATTATATTATATTATATTATATTATATTATATTATATATATTATATTATATTATATTATATTATATAATATTATATTATTTATATTATATTATATTATATTATATTATATTATATTATATTATATTATATTATATTATATTATATTATATTATATTATATTATATTATATTATATTATATTATATTATATTATATTATATTATATTATATTATATTATATTATATTATATTATATTATATTATATTATATTATATTATATATATTATATTATATTATATTTATTATTATTATATTATATTAATTATATTATATTATATTATATATATTTATATTATATTATATTATATTATATTATATTATATTATTATTATATTATATTATATTATATTTATATTATATTATATTATATTATATTATATTATATTATATTATATTATAATTATATTATATTATATTATATTATTATATTATATTATATTATATTATATTATTATATTATATTATATTATATTATATTATATTATATTTATATTATATTATATTATATTATAATATATTATATTATATATTATATTATATTATATTATATGATATTATATTATATTATATTATAATATATTATATTATATTATTATATTATATTATATTATATTTATATTATAGATTATATTATATTATATATATTATATTATATTATATTATATTATATATTTATTATATTATATTATATTATATTATATTATATTATATTATATTATATTATATTATATTATATATATTATATTATATTATATTATATTATATTATATTATATTATATTATATTTATATTATATATATATATTATATTATATTATATTATATTTATATTATATTATATTATATTATATATTATATTATATTATATTATATTATATTATATTATATTATATTATATTATATTATATTATATTATATTATATTATATTATATTATATTATATTTATATTTATATTTATTATATTATATTATATTATATTATATTATATTATATTATATTATATTATATTATATTATATTATATTATATTATATTATATATATTATATTATATTTTATTATATTATATTATATTATTATATATATTATATTATATTATATTATATTATATTATATTATATTTATATTATATTATATTATATTATATTATATTATATATATATTATATTATTTTATATTATATTATATTATATTATATTATATTATATTATATTATATTATATTATATTATATTATATTAATATTATTTATATTATATTATATTATATTATATTATATTATATTATATTATATTATATT